>DWMG01003511.1:0-11822 GCA_018244855.1 Elbella merops
CATTTATCGCTCTCTTCAATGTAACATCACTAATGAGCACAGTATTGTGAGTAAAGCACAATAGCTACAGAACTGTCTCTTAATGTAATTTATGAATTTCAATTTTCTCAAACTTACCAAATCGACCTTTGTCACTTTTGACCGCAGTTTCTCAAGTGTTAACGACTTGCGCTTCCTACTCGACTATTTCCTTTTGAGACACTCCATAATATTTTTATATGCACAATGAATATTAATCTGATAACTGTTGCATATCTCATCCAATGCTGGAGCATTTTTTATTATTGTTATGTATTAAAAATCTGCATTCTCGATAATGTTGTTATCTTAAGAAATGGTATCAACGTAACCGTATTTCTAAATGTCAATTAACTAATGGATTCTTTGTTGGGCACTATAAGTAACAAAACAAAATAGTAGGCAATCTTACTTTGAAATGTCAAAACATTACCTGCCGTGAGAATAGATTTCTTCAAATTTACGAAACACTGACCTATTCCAATCAACAACAGAATGCTAAAACGCGAAGTTACGTAATGATTTGATGAAATTAAAAAGAACAAAGCAAAACTTTAATATACTGTGAAGGATTGTACATTAGTTGTTATCTCTCAGACCAGAAATATCAACAATTCTATATTTATGAACGTTACGTGATTTAATGGAAACTTCGTAAATAATTCGTATAATTTCTTCAACAATTGATTAAGATCTCATAATACAATGATAAGACTTTTCATGATAAGCGGATATCATATAAGTAGAAGATATATTTTTAGGCGTATTTAAAATATTTCGTGATTTAATGATTTTGGACATAGATTTAATGACCTGAACATATAATAAAACCTATGTATTAGAAGTGTTACAAGTGTGCAAAATACAGCATTAAAGCCAAACAGTACAAAAACAAATAATTAAAAGATCGTGTATTGATTGTGGTGTTGAGTGAGGCAGAGAACGATCATCGATTAAAGGAATGTGCCATTATTTATAACGGTAATAAAAAGTTTGCTGTGATGACGATGGAGAGAGCCAGCGTGCTATTGGAGAAGGAGGCGCCGGTTAAAGGTATAGTGGCTCAAGTAGTCACTATGCTAAATGGCCAAGCCCAAAGGTACGTAGCAACAATCATAACTTTAAGACTTTAGAACTGGTCAGTATCTTAATCACATTGTACGGAATTGAGCGTTTTTATCCGGTCACAAATGCGGGATCGCCAAATGGTTGTCGCCAAACAAGTTCTTTATTTTTAGGGATAATAGTGATTCTTAACAATAATCACATATCCTTATAATCTACGGAATGGACAACTAACGAAGTCGCTACTGAATGGATAGGAAACTATGGTTCAGAGAAATAAATTATTTAATGGATAACAGCTTCGGTTATTTTTAGATACCATTGGCTGCAATCTCTATAATGTAGGTACCATTCCAGAGGATGGATGTGAAGATGGTCTTGTATAAAAATGTCCCGAGACATTTTTTCATTTATTTGTTTCATAAACGTTGTGGGCCAATGCTTTTTATTTTCCATTTCAGAAATTTCGAGGTTAATACTTACTTAAGTCTTTCTTTGCTAACATCCAATACCTATATTGGTGTAACATCCAATACCTATATTTCCATTTATAACATAGTGGTATTACCAAAACTGTACAAGCTATAGCCTCGCTCAATCAAGTGCCGCGGCAGCGGCACGCCGTTAAGTATGTATACAGCTACAACTATTTTGAATATTTTTTTAGAATCTTAGATGCAAAATATAGGTAACAAACGCAAATCAATAGGTTTATTATTCAGCTTAAACGTCTCTAAAATTTGCAGATTTTACGAGACTTATGCAATACAGTTGATTTTCACTATTTATTCTAAACATAATAATAATTTAAAACATAAGTATTTAAAACAAATATTCCCGATTATGCGTGAGAAATGGCTGGTTAGTGATTTTTGCTGTTTACTTACTAAAAACGGGAAAATAAATGTGAACAGAATTTCATGTCATTTTTAATTACCTTCGTAACCGCAGCTCACTGTCAGTCATGATTCACTAGAGAGCCCTTGCCTTCATTTCGTTAAAGAGGGCTATTAAATGTACAACTACGGCTTTTAAGACGTCTCGTTTTGGATTTCGTTCAACCTTTAACAAAAACAATTTCATATTACTGACATTTTAATTCCCATGCCCTGTTATATGCATTAACTTGTACATAAATTAATGAACAGTGTCATCAATGACTCATAGCTCTTTTTAAACAGTGTGTAGATTTCTAATAATGTCCACTCAGGTATCCAGACATATAACCTAATTTGCATATTAATGTTTGTAGATAAAGACAACACTAATGTAACGTTAAAATATTTTGTTTTCGAAATACAAATTAACTGCTTCGAAAGCAAATAGCAAACATTATAATATACCCAAAATTAACTTTCGTAACCAATCGTACACAATCTTCAATACATAATACTTACGGAATTATTCATTGAAAGCGCGATTATTTTTTGTTTTCAATACTAAGACGTACTTAAATTTATATTATTAAACGAAGTTACATGAGCATAATTTACCAAAATAACTTTCACAGCCAAATCTATCCTCATTATTTTTTGCTATTTTAGAAAATTACACACTTTGTTATTGTCGCACAAAATGAAATTTCCTCATCATCATCAGGCCGTCCCAAGTCACTGCTGGAGATAGGCCTTCTCTAATAAGTGCCATCACAATCTGCCCTCGGCTTGCTGCATTCACCTTATGTTTACAGTCTTGTGCAGTACGTCATCCCAACTAGCCGAAGTTGAAATTAATTTCATGCTATCATAATGTTTTAATGTGCCAGTAAAGCGGTATTCTTTTTTGTTAATGTAAAGTTATTGAACTGAAACAACGTTACATCGCCGTGTCAATTGATTGTTCTATCTCGATAATTCCCCTAAAAGTGTCAATTGATAAAGGCAAGAATGGGATAAAAATAAAGATTAATCTGACGATACAATAATTAGTAAAACAAATCTTGTTTATATTTAAATAAACTGAATAACAAAGGTATGTATTTCAAAGGTATGTATTTCGTTCGCATAACTATTTACATAATATTTTTGTGCAGTAAAATCAGTCTTATCTTCAGTTGAAACAGCCTCAAGCAGGATAAACAGGTTTTAGTCTAATTCGTTAATGACTGTGTATAGTGAAAATCATATACTCTTATGTGACAACATACAGCTATAATTTTTATTTGAGCACATATGTGGCACCAGTACCTTTCAAATAATTTAAATTCCATTCTTGTTCTTTTATTAAATAATATGTAACAAGACAGGGTGCGATGAATATAACGACATTCACATACATATTATTAAATAGATCTGTATAAAGGTATTCGCAGTTTGTTAAAAAAAGTTATTCCAATAATTCATAGACTATACAACCAAGTTATCTTCGATTCAGAGTTGTACAACAGATAATAGAATTATAATATCAGATATCGTTAAGAGATAAAGTAAATGTGAAATATAAAGAATATAACTATCGTAATCACAACAACCGAAATTCCTGTAATTCTAGAATTATTCATATAGGAAAAGCGCCTAAAAATCTTACATTAAATAATATTAATTATCTAAAAATTTTAAATTAATATGGGTCATGAAATGACAGATGCCGTTCTGCCATTGAGGGCTAAATTCAATTGGGGTATAATTACAAATGTGTTTATCTATCTCACCATACAATAAGCATTCAGAAATCGTCCTTTATTTGCCGAACCTTAGACACATAGTAATTGAACTTTCAACCTAATGAATGAATTTCGCATCATATTAAATATTAATTAAAGGTGAGGAAGGTACTAGGCTACCTAATAAGTTGTTTTTTTAAAAGAATCATCTCACATCAAACTAGATTTTGTAAACACTTCCACACATTTTGGAATCGGTTTCATAATACATACATATTTACATACGTCGTTATATGTATGAGGCGTTGTGGGCGACAGCGACAGTAGCAAAATAGACAGCAGATTTTTTAACTTAAATCGCTATAGATTATATATTAGACTTAGATGACATAAGTGACTATTACGTAATAGGTTAGAATAAAATTTAGGTAAGTTAATTAAAACAATTTTAAATTTTGAGGAAGTCTCCTTGCATATTATTAATACTAAATGCTCATAAATGATTTAGCAATTATATAAACAGTACTCTAAATAAAATCTAACAATATAACTTTACTGCTTAGATCGCCCATATGTATATTATCAAAGAATAAATTTATAACGAAACACTGTCAACAGGTTATTTGCTGATGTTGCTACTAGATGGCGTTAGTAGTTATAATAGCGATAATTATGGATTTTATGAATATTAAAACAATCACTTCCTAAAAGTTGTTAAAATTTAGTATTATATAGCTTATGAACGATTATTTTTTTCGGAAATCATGTATTAATAAACATAAATATTTAATTTGATCGTATGCGCAGTTGATTAATAACATAAACCCGTGTAAATTAATAAGATAATTTTTCTCAAGGTAAAGTAACGCTCATGTGGTTGAGATAATAATACTCAAAAGTATACAAATTCTTAGAATGGTTAGCAGTAATAATTAAATTTATTTTTAACTTAATTTATAATAATTATGATGACAGCTCTATCGGCTGGTTATCCAGACGCAGAAATTAATCTTACAAATATGTTGATGTTTATTTTTTGCTAGCTTTGATTAATTTTGACGTGTCGCTTACCGTTATTTTTGGACAATAGTGTTCTGTCTCGGTCGGCTGAGTGCACTCTGTAATGTACGCTATGAAGGGTACCGCCAGACGAGCTATTTTACTACGCGCATACATAGACTAGCAATTATTTTATTAGCACTGCATATCTAGTCTTAGATTGAAAATTAATACGGTATTAAACGATTCGAGCGTATAATTATTATCTTGTGGTATCGGCGTAAGTGGAAATACTTACCTATTTATGTATATGGTACTTATAATACCGGGGGTTTTATTAGTAGTGGTAATATGTATGTACACATGTAGAATATATCTGCAGCCCGGGACATAGTTACAGGAACAATTATAAACTTGAGTATGACGTGAATCAGCTGTGCCCTGGGTGGTGGATATTATTGAACGGATACGGACATGCGCAGTGCGCGCAGGGGGTGGGAGCATCCAGACCGGCGACCCTACGCAAAATAAACAAACGTTCGAGACACTGACACTGACCCACAAGTTCCTGTACTATTAGGTTGTGTTATTTAATAATATACATTTGATATGTGTATACACACTTATGTGAGAGAAATGCTGTTTCTAAACAGCCTATGAAGCCGTTCAAATATCATTTTCAAAAGAAAGTGTTTTTACAACGAGCAGAGTCAGTGCGGGGCAGTGAGCGTGACGTATAGTGTGACGCCGCCGACAGACATTTGTATTATTCGATGGTACTGCCTTTGCCGACACACCTGGCTGCGTCATTCGACATGCCCCTGTTGCCAAAGTAAACGTCCGCGATCTTACGGTGCCTTAATTCGTGATTTCCTTTAGAAATGTTAGGAGTCAGTGCAAGCTGTTTTGGATCTGTTATTGGGACTATTGATATTTGCGTGGGAAATTGCCGGTGGTTTAGCAGTGCGTTATATTAGCAGTTCCATTCGAAACAGAGTGTGACTAAAAGAAATCTACGTTATGACTGTGATCGGTTCAGCTTGAATGGATAGGGTCGTCGCCACGAGATCTGATTTTTCCGGGCGAGCTGGCGGCGGCGGTGGCGGCACGGACGTCGATAGCGCTGGCGCGCAAGCTTCAGTCGGCCGTGTGCGTGCGCGCCGTGAAATTCTCTCGCGGCATCTATGCGTTCAGCGAGCGCCACGTCCGCAGCCGCGGCGCCGTCCTCGCTGGGCGCGCGACGCCAGAAGACCGACCTGCACGTGGCCGAGCCTGCGGCCACCCGCTCCTCCAGCCCGGCCCCGAGCCTCCGCAGCCAACGCGCGAAACAGTACAGGTGCACTCGTACAAAACAAAAGGATAACCTGCAATTGCGTGTTGCTGAAATAACGTGAAATTGTCCGGTTTTCACGATGCCAATAAATTTAAATGTAAATTTAGGCACGATGCCGGTTTCCATTTCAACTGCAACAGTGAGTGCCAATTCGTGTATGGATATCATATCAATATTTCCGAAACGTGCTTATCAGCTGATTTATCGTATACCTACATGTTCTCTATCTCAATTATCTAATATGGACCATATTATTGTAACCTTCTGCAATAATTCCCTCACAGTAGTTTTGAAAATACTTGCTGGAGTTTAATTCAGAGAAATCTTCAATTTATTTAGAATGTTAATAAATTAATAAGAAAGGCTAAACTTTAAAATCGAAGTAACACAAGGTTAAAGGAGAAGTGACGGCCACTGAATTGTCTCCATTTATAAATGTAAATCTTATTAAAGACTACGTGGTTTCCTTATTTGATGATTTAATAGTTTCTATAATCCCACTCAGGATGAAATCATGCTTCTAGCCCAACCCTTATTTAGGTGATTGCGAGCAAACATGACCTTCAAATAGATTAACCTTTCAAAAACATATTCAATGCTAACATGTTTAAGCACTCCTTTATCCACTTAGTTTGTGATTTAGCAATATAATGTTATGTATATTCATTTAACATACGCAGTTAAATATTATGGTTTCATTGTTTCCAACTGTACCTTTCTTAAACGCTCCATTGGCTAAGTATTTCGTAACCGGATATTATCATTTTTCTAGGGAACTAGACTAGTATTTTGTAATTTTCGTTTATTACAAATGTAAGAAACATATTTTTCACAATATTCAACCACATATACATATAAATTATTCATTGGCAGTCAAGACGTGCTAACGACACGATCTGACTTCATGTAATTACATTGTTATTCGTCTACTGTTCTTGTTTTAACATTAATTAGATTAATTTACTTGGAAATTATATAAACAATCACAAATATCTATGCATTATTCCGTCAGTAGATCGTTAGATTAATAATAGTCAATGTTATCACTAATTAATTGGCTTTACATCAATCATTGACGGATCTTCGGTTTAATTAACCATCGCTCATTATGAACCATTTACTTATAACTTTAATGTAAGCTTTCGGAACAACTATATTTCTGCCCAATTATATGCACATTCCAACCTCTGTCTTGAAGTATTTTTCTGCATATATGTATGTTATATAAAATGAGTCGCAACTTGAGCAATACGCCCACCTATTGCAATATACTTCGTGCTGTTTATGTAAAACTTTATCTTTGTAGTTTCGTTTGCAATTGAGTTTATTGTATTTTATAGTACTACCCTCCAAATTACATCAACGTTTACGTGTTTTATTTGATGTAATGAAGGGAGAATATTAACAAGAATTTCTTAACGATTAAAGTCACCTTCAAATGATACCTGATACCTACCGCCATATTGTAGAATCGCTTTAAACAACTGCCTAACGAGCAGTGCCTAACAACTGTCTGTAGCTGTACTCTACTTATTTTATCATAATTAGCCAGTGATGATTCATTTGAAACAATTTTTGGATTTCTCTTCAACGCTATATATGCAAGGATTAACAGCATTGAAATAACGTATGATTTTATATAATCTTTGTTCAATTTATTTACAAAAAAACCTTGGCTATGTGTATCTACTTCAGTGCATTTACTTTCGAGTATTCGCACGAGTTTCATGATTTTTATCGCTTACCAAAAAACGGTGTTAAATTTAGTTTAATTGAAATTTAGCTAACATTATATGTGTATAGAAAGGAAGAAATAAATTATAATTAGAAATAAATTATAACTTTCTCACTGCTTACTTCATTGTTACGTGTGTTAGAATTATGTATTAAATTGAACAACTTTGTGACTATTAAATGTATGCCTGAAGCAAAACTATTAATACATCGTTAATGATACATATTTAACATTATGCACAAAGGCTGGCAGACATTTAACCAAATCGTCCTATATTTGCTAATTAATTGCCAGTGAGTCATCGACACGCCCACATTTCCACGCTGAAATGGGATCTGCTAATAATCAACAGCTGTCTAGCGCCTGTCCTTGTCATACATATCAAAATTATGGTCAGCTGACCACATTTAATTATTAATTAAAATTAACACGCCTACACTTGTCTCTGAAATCGGCGGGCATGTATTAAGAAAGTAATGGTTTTAACAAAAGCAGGTCCGATCTGTTGGGCTAGAGATATTTGGCACTCGGTGCCTTCTGTCCACCCCATAAGAATCCTGGCGTGATGATACAAAAATAATATTACCTTGTCTATTTCTGTTTGATTTCGAACGTGCAGCTATTACAGAGTGGACTAGTTTCCAATCCATAAAGATTGGACTGTGAAGAATTAAATCTTTCACACTTTGCTTAGTTTTACACTCTACTTATAAAAATTAAGTAGATGAAGTGAAAATTATCTACGTAACTGCGAGATTTAACTTTAATTTACACTAAGTTAGTTAGTTAGTTAGTACTTATACTTAAGCTAATTTATTTGTATACATATTAATAAGTAAGATTTTTTTTTTAACAAGTCGGTCTTAACCCGCTTCTATTATTGTATTGATTTGAAACTGAAAGTATTCATAATATAATTTATAATACGCGTGGTTATCCTGGTACTATGGTGCTAATATGATTAAGCAGCCAGAAAAGAGTTTTATTTACTGGTCATTTAGGGGCTTTTTACTTTTCATATGATTTATTTATGATTTAAAAACATTTGGCGACATGAACCTGGATGATAGAGCCCAACCCTTGTTAGCAAACCCTTTGGTCATTAAAGTTTAGCGTCCACTAGTAAACTCCTCCACTTTATAATAATTTGGCATTATTTTATAAACCGAATAATGTTTCTTTCTAATGCCCTAATAAAAAAAAAAACATTTTCAAAAATATGATTATTGTAATCTCATTAACTATCTCTCGTATGGGATTTGAATTATAAGACACGGACATAATGAGATAAGTGGATTGAGTTAAACCACAATACATTTAAGTTTTTTAACATATTTTGTCCTCATTCAATCATTGTCAGAGTTAATAGTTAAAATAGAGATTTATAATTTTCAATTTTATCGTAGCAGCTTCATACATCCACTTTTAGGAATAGTTTCCATATAGGATTTCCATTCTAGACAATTATTATTCCTCTCCTAACTTACGGTCTTTCGTGTTAACAATATCATCGACTGCTGTTTTGGCAGCCCTGCGTACCCCTTTCTCGGCCTTGGCCTCGATTGAACTACTGTCCAATTCTACCTTCCATCATTTCTGTGACATACGTGCCCCGCCCATTACAATTTGTACTATTCTTACAAGTCTACGTTTGTTGACATTTTAAAATAATCTCCTCTGTGGGATTCTGTTATTGTTATAATGTTGGCAGTGCTTAACATCTTATATATTACTCTTTAGGTCCGTTTGGTTGATAAACGAGAGTAAAAACGGTTCACTATGATCATATTTTAACTACAACCAAATTATCACATTCACGTCAATAGGTTTTCGTCAATTACCACCTTCCGTGTAGTTAATAATATGTTTTACTATTAACCTTGTGAACATCAAACAACTTAACTAACGTAGATGTGTATATTTTGCTCCGCGAACTCTCTGCGATTTATGGGAAATCTCGAAGGAGCTTGGATAGATACGACACGCTCTGTCTAAAATACCATACATGTTTTAAGCCTGTATGGAGGCTAATATAATATATTAATCATAATAAACGATGCAATTGTACCATAGCGATTAATTATATAATTAATTAAATATATCTTAATGTTCTATAACCTTTCCCTAATGTGTCGGTTTAAGTTAATGGTACAACTAAACAGCCCCTTAAGTGCCTGTCTAGTCCCGGCGCTCATACATTAGAATACCATGGCAGATTTTTATTATTTTCGTAATTCTAAGCGAAGGTAACTTCTATGCAAGATACTTAGTACTACTCTGTTTAGATTTCTCATTGCATCCGGGGGGAGAAAAAACCACATTCCTTGCCCCTAGGCGAGGCCGGAAGGATATTAATTATTTTTATTTTCATTATCTTTATTCATCTCGTAGCTTTTTGTATATTATGTAACAGAGACATAAAGAGGGAGAAAGATTTGTTTTAATAAGCCGTTGGAAAGGTTTATTCTCACAAGATTTCTCAAATGTATTTAATCTTCGATTGTCCTAATGGGTTGTTGTTGAAGTGGAACGTAATTGGAGACGTGTCGTCCCCAGGGCCAGTCTGCCAGTGCGCACGGCCCGGCTGCTGCAGCGGTCGCGCACGCAGACGCCGTCGGACGCCGGCATCAGCGATGGGAGCGCCTCACCAGCTCCCGCACCCTCTTCGCTCCTGCAGGACGTCGTTGACATCAAGACGTTGCTGCTTCAGCTGAAGCGGGTCCTACAAGAGGTAGGCTGCATGACTCTATTACTGTAATATAGTCTCAAATGTAGCTATCTATATTATTTAGTTATTGTAGGTATCTATTTTTTTTTGTAAAAATAGAAAATAAAAATAGACAAAGAATAATTATTTTAATATTTAAACCAAACATTTAAATATTTAACAAAAACAATAGGTATTTTAGTCATAGATTCATTTTTGTAATGCCTCACTCATATCAACTAGGTAGTCAGTCATACGCAATAAAGTTATAAAATACATTAGCCTCTAAATAATTTAATAGCTAATAGTCATATCGAAATTAATCTTGAAATCTACATAATTAAAGATAGAGTTTATAAAATTTAAATCACAAGTGTAATGAATATATATAAAAAACCTTCGAATGACATTTATTTTTCACTCTTCTAAATGTCGCGTGCGTCAGAACTTTTACTCGTTGTTACACAAACATTTCCCATTGAAAACACGTGTATACACATGTGGGAAACGGTGATTTTATCCGTTTGAACATTGTTCGATAGAAATCGTAGCCTTTCATTGAACACAACTCTTGGATTCGTTCTCCATAGTTTGTAACACAATAAATTAGTAGCATCACAATGAAAAGTTAGCTTTTACAAGTATTTTATTTATCCTATAATATTTATTAATGTAAGCATTAATGACTCGGTAAATACTTATAGACTAGTGTATATTTCATTGTGGTAGGAATTTCACTATAATATTCTTCTCATTGACTTGAAAACAGCGTGCACATAAGTATTTTATAAATTCAAGGGAGTTTTTAATTTGTAACGTTTCAAGTAAACAAACATTAAAAATAACGTCTGTAACTTTGTACTATGAGATACAATCTGTTCTCGAAATGTTAGAAATAAAAATATATGGCAATACTCGATGTATTGTAGCATAAAAGTGTACTGGTACTTGAAACTATAGATTTTTAAGTACTTTTATTACTTTTCTACATATAATGTTATCATATGTCGTTTATTTTTAATTTTTTCTATAATTATGTATTTTGATATGGTATGACATTTAGATTTTTCTTTTTACTCAATTGTAGAGACGTTTTTAAATTAGTTACATTCAAATTTGCTAGAATCATAGTTGTGTACATAGGCTTGATTTGTTTTATTGTGTTTTCGTTTAAATAATTGTGTTTATGTTGCTAATTTGGCATGTTAATGTTTCGTACTACACACACAGTACGCAACGTTACGCGCTTGAGCCTTGTACTGCTGCGTTTTCATTTCATATCCGAAACAATCGCGAACTAGATTTGAATATGTCCCCCGTGAGTGACGAACCATTTTAATTTAAAGAAAATAAAATTCATTTA
>DWMG01003512.1:0-11822 GCA_018244855.1 Elbella merops
CTCCTAATACTACCTGAAATTTCTTATTCGTTCACTTTTTACTTTTTGTGCGATGTACGCGAGTGTGTATCTCTGTGTGTACGTTTTTGAGTATACGGTCATTATAAAAATGAATTAAAGGATATTTGCTAATGAAGTTTTAACCTCATGTTTGAAGGTCGCTCCGCTTCAGTAAAACTTCAGTAAAAAATACTAATCGTGTGTGACACTCTTCCATGTAATTTGTAACCCGTTAGTAACAATTTATTACAAGTAGGGTCAGGTACTACACACCTCGTTCATTGGTTTTGTTCATTTTGAAACACAAACAAAACAGTTTTTCTGACTGTTTTGAAAAATGTATTTAGGCTTTATATATTTTGTACAGAAATGACGTATTAAATTTCTTGTCATTTGAAGTAGTCTAAATTATTGAATAGCATATTGTTTTGAAGAGTTATATGTTTTTAATCCTTTTCTAATAACTGACTTGAAAAAAGCATCGTGCAGTTTCTGGTAGTCTATGTCGATCTTGCCGAGCTTGGGCCGCGTGCGCTCGCGCATCTTGGCCTTCAGCGTCTTGGTCTCCTCCTTGTCCTGCAGCGAGGCGCGCATCTCCATGATGCCAGTCTTCTTGATGAAGTCCGGCAGGTCGAACGGCGGCTTCTCGATACCGCGCTTGCCTTGCAAGTACTAGGAAACAAGACGTTATTTTGTGTCAACTTTTAGATTATGAAAATAAAAAAAGAAAATATTTATAATTTTATTAATTGAATTGATCAATTTGTCGTCATGTTCGTATGGAAGATTACCATTACTGCTATTAGCTAATACTAAGTTCTCAAGAACTCAAATTAAATGCCGATAATTGTACAGTATATTTTCACATTATAAGTTCAGTAGACATTTAATAATAAGCTTTTACAAAAAACTTGAATGAAATATTCGCTTTTACCAAGAACGGAATAGACAACAATTGCAGCAATCGATATCATATTTGATTTCCTCTCCCTACTACAGAAGAGAAGATCTGCGCTTCTTTCACCTTGCGCTTGTAGCACCAATGCCGTGGCACTTGCACGGTGTTCCGATGAGCCTTGAGCTGCACCAGCAGCTTGGGGTCGCGCGCAGTCACGTCATACATCTCCACCACGTCCGGCCGCGACACCAACTGTTTCAGCTCAGCCACCGATAGCCGGGACAGCTTCTTCAGCTTGCGCTTAGAAAGACGCTCCTTCTCGTCGGCTGCGTGTTTCTAGATATTTATACAGAACATTAATAATGCAAAGTGGCTGGCAGTGGTTGTATACGAAGAGCTGAAAATCGAGTTTAGTAACGTGCAACTGAAGAGGCCTATGTCCAGTAGTGGACGGGGGTAGACTGGTGATAATAATGATAATTAATACTGCTAGAGAAAGTGACAAATAGATCAGTAATAGATAGTAGATTCAAATATAGAAAAAATAAACAATAGGCAATATAATAGATAGTAGATTCAAATTTTTGATTAAAATACATAAATTGTAGCAAAGAAATCACTATAAGTACCTCCACAGCTTCCTCGTCCGCGGCAAACTGGTCTGTTACTTTCTCTTGCGGTTTGCTGTTAGTTTTCGGCGTGTCTTTACCAGGTTCGTCTTTAATCATTTCCTCTTTCTTTTCTGAAATTTTGAACGCCTCCAATATTCGATGGAACTGTCGGTACATGGGCTCAAGTTCATGGAATTGGATACTTTCTTGTACATACCTGGAGACAAAACATTGAAACGAAGAAGATTTACTGAAAGTATTATTCACAGAAAATATTTTTTATATATTGTATTGTACATTCAATGCATAAACATATTTTATTATCATTCTCACTCCATCTACCGTCAACATGTCATGGTAAATTTACCTGCTGCAGTAACTGCACTACGTTTTGTTTATGGAGCATGTATTTATATTCAATATTTTAATCATCAGTTCTATGAGAGACCAAACTGTAAAATTACGCCGAACAGAACTGTTTTTAAAATTACATATAAAATTGTATTTATTTCAGGATTGATCTTCCATAGATATGAATGTATAAATAATTTATCTAACAATGTCAATCAGAAAGTTAGTTACACCACCTTGGATAGTATTTTAATCAACCATTAGTGTGCAAGACAACGCCAACACATAATTTATAAAAAATAATTTGTTAATTTGATTCTATTTGTGATTTTTTAGTTTACAGTTTACAAGTTTATATTCAGAGCTTATAAGAATTCCGTTTATTAAATATTTTATTATTATGTAATATAGGGCCTTGAAGATGTCACATGTTTAAGATTGTGTAACTGAAATATGTATGTAGTTACAAACATGTAAATGAAAGAAAAAATTAGACACACATGATTGGTTGAATGCCCGATTTTGCTCACTCAACTTACAGCTATTTGTGTGACATAATTGTTGAATAAAGGGGCACTTTGTTTTGTTAATAAGTATGAAATAAAGGGCCTTGATTAACAGAAAGAAGCAGTTTTCTTCCAACCCAGCAAATCTAGTGTGCTATCCTACACAATTAAGAACTGGTAAACAATCAATTGACTTGTACATATTGATTTAATCTTTTTCCAATAACTATCCTTTTTTCAATTGAGTGAAAAATATTTTAACAACACACTTTTAAACATACTTGGATTTCTAATTGGACTACAACCATTTTCAGTGTTTGGTTCATTTTTGGAAACCAGCTAAACAAATCGGACATTTATAAACTTACTCTATTTCTGCTTCTTTTTCATTCTCCTTGTCACTAGACTTCTTTTCATCATTCTGTGCACTATTCTTCTGTTTCTTTTTTGCATCATTTCGCTTCTGTCTTGCTGCTTTCTTACTTTTCTTTTTGCGCTTATTCTTTTTGGCTTTGCTTGCTTGATTCTGGAAAATTAAAACACATAAATACAATTTCCAATTTATTGCAGCTGAACATAATTGATCTGCTATATTAAAAATGTTGGACTAATATAACTTTACAAAGCTCTGACTATATTGTCTGGTCCACAAATACATTGCAACCACTTCATATTATATTGGGCATTGCAATAGATTTATCTCTTGCATCACAGCTCTTTCAGCGGCATATAAATGATTTTGATGTTTGTCATCATGAAACATCCACTACATATAACAATGGATGTCTTAATAGATCAT
Organism: Elbella merops; assembly: GCA_018244855.1. Lineage (NCBI taxonomy): Eukaryota > Metazoa > Arthropoda > Insecta > Lepidoptera > Hesperiidae > Elbella > Elbella merops. Next base: position 3,166 of record DWMG01003512.1, read on the forward strand.
AGGCATGGCAATAGCCTAAACCTTATGATTTAATCCAAATTTTTTGCGCTATTTAATAATTATTTACTTGATGCAGTATTTAATGAACTGTTTTTGTATAGCATTGAAAGAAAGAAAGGAAGAAGAAAGAAACTTTTTTATGCTTTAACTTTTTACATGCATGTAGTCATAATGTTTACACAGAGTTCTTTAGAGATTCAGCCTATGAACATGTAGGTTTGTTATTCTCATGTGCAATAATGGAATTACCTTCATTCTAAGGTATGCTCAGGGAACTAAGCCATGAAGTTTTGGAAGAAAACACAAACAAACAACACTACTTAAGTATCCCAAATGTTCATAGGTAACAGTGAGAACTTACGTTTAAGTAGCTTGTCTGTCTTGCTTGCTGGGGCTGTCTTGTCAGGTTAAATATATGTATACATTTAAAAAAGGTGTGTAAGTTATGTGTAAATATTTTTCCACCAGCTGGTATATATAAAAACTATTAACAATCTGTATGATGAAAGGGTTTATTGCAAATTTACAAACATGTATTTTGGCTATTATTCTATGTATATTTACAGCACTGGGGTCAACTGTATTTAAGTATGGTCACTCAAATCTATGTTTGCTAAATATTTTGTTGAATGATTACCTCTTGTTTAGATATAACTGGTGGTAGTGGTGCCTCTGGGTTATTTTCTTCATCTGAATCTCCCTCATCTTCCTCTGCATTATACTCTGTGCTGATAACAGGAGCAGGTGGAGCTTCAGGTTCATCTTCTTGTTCTTAATTTAGAAAATTTATTGTTAGCTGCTTTTTATTGTTACAGAAGTCTCTGAATCTGATCATACTACATATGATACATGTTTCTTTCTAAAAATGGAGATACCTGCATAGGATCTGAACATAAACTATTTACTTCCCCTCTAGTAGGTAAGGGTTGATATAAGCAATGCGAGAGATTTACAGATTAAAATAGGATGCCACAGTGTGGATCAATTAATGAGGGATGCAGAATTGTGGTCATACATTATAAGTTTTTAAATGTAACAAACATGATGACAATTCTGAAAATGTGGTGGTAAACCTATCAAGAGTCCACTTCACTTGGTGTTACCAAGTTATATTGGTCACTTAAGATCTGTAACTATTATTATATATTATTTTTATAATAGTGTAATGCTAAAAGAAAATCACACACAATATGTGATTTAGTGATATTTGTATTGTTTCATACCTGCTTCTTGTTCTTCTCCCTCACCCAGTGCAGCCTGCCTCTGATCTTTGTATGCAAGAGCTTCTTCAAGAGCCTTTGGAAGAACCACACCTCCCATAGGTCCAGTTTTTAATCGAAATTCCTCAGGTGTGTCAATTTTCATAGTTAGTAATGAAGGCAAAGAGGATGGTGACGATGGCGCATTTTCATCAATATCCTCATCGTCTTCGTCATTATTGTCTACATTATCATCCCAGCCTGGTGGGCCATCTGACCTACTCTGTCTGACCCAATTGAGAGGACCAGGTGGCCCCGGTGGACCTTGTCCATCCCAAGATGCCATTCCAGGTGGTCCCATATTAGGTAGTGGAGGTCCCATGTTTGGTGGTGGTGGACCCATGTTGGGTGGTGGCGGCCCCATGTTTGGTGGGGGTGGTCCCATATTTGGCGGTGGCGGCCCCAAACCGGGGGGACCAAGATCCATAACCTGGTTATAATTCCCTTTCATATTAGGGCCTCCACGCATCATACCTGGGGGCATTCTAGGAGGTGGGCCCATGCCAGGGGGCCCCATTGGCGGAGGTCCCATTCCCATTCCAGGTGGCGGTCCCATGCCCGGAGGAGGTCCTATACCAGGTGGACCCATATTCATCATACCAGGAGGAGGCCCCATCCCTGGTGGCATATTTGGAGGGGCACCTGTTGATGTCACCGGAGGCATTGTTCCTGGTGGTCCCATAGGTATGCTACCTGGACCCATAGCACCCGGAGGAGGAGGTATCGGTGGAAAGTTTGATATACCCGGGGGACCTATTGGTCCACCGTTATTAGTTGGTACTAGGGGCCCAGTGCCAGGTGGGCCGTCCATTTTTGATATAATACACTTTAACTATCGAGGTAAATATTATAACGTACACTGAAACAACCACACCAAATAAGTCGCGTCCAAAACACAAAATGTAAGCTACACAGGTTATATTGTTTGACAATGACAAACATAGTTTTTTCATACAATAATGTAGACGAACGTAGATTCCTAATCATACAGCCTTTTTTCTACTTTTCGCAGTCTAATAATAAAACTTAAGAAAAATATGTATTATATATTTTTATTAATGCTTTATAAATATATATTTATTTATTTTTATTAACGAATTCATTAAACCACCAATGCATGAGGGCGTACCTGGGATGTACCTCAATGACATCAACAATCCCTTTAGCAGTTCTTCTGTGCTAGATACTATCAGTCGTGCCCAAACTATAAATTCAATAGCTGCCTTGCAGATGCCTCCTGATAAGGTATTTCTATTCTCCGACGTAAATCAGAAGGAGATCAGGAAAGCTATTTTAAATATATGATCCAAAGCAGTGGGCTGCAATGGCATTAGCCGGGTCATGATAGTAACCTTAATCGAACACCTGCTTCCCGCCATATCACACATTATAAATTTTTCTCTCCACCCAGGTCAATTTTCTACGCTCTGGAAGAAGGCTATGATACGTCCCTACCTAAAATATCTAATCCTTCACTTTCTAACCACTATCGTCTCATTTCTATTTTGCCATTCCTATCTTATGTTCTGAAAGCCTGCGTACATAAGCAAATTTCAGTATTTTTCTCTAATAATAACCTGCTGAGTCCATATCAGTCTGGGTTTCGTTCGGATCACAGCACCACTACTGCCCTTATAAAGGTAACAGATGATATCAGAAAAGGTTTAGACAACAAGGTGACCGTTTTAGTGCTTGTTGACTTTTCTAATGCTTTTAAGACAGTGGACCACGAGATCCTTATATCAATTCTATCCCATTTAAGATTCGGACCCTCGGCTCTTGCGTGGTTTACAAACTATCTTCTCGATCGTCAACAGGCAGTAAATTTTAGACAAGGTTGCTCCGAATGGACTGACCTGATTCCTGGCGTACCGCAAGGCTGTGTACTATCTCAGATTCTTTTGTCAACATCTAACAATATTCTTACTCCTTTGGGATATAAGGGGTTCCAACCACTATCTCAGGAACCCAAGCCAACCTCACCTGCACGTGGTACATCCTGCTATAACAGACGAGGCTCTGGTGACCGGCTGATTGCGGTATAGCCTAAATAGGCATGGCTAAATGCCCTGGCCGCCGACGCGCAGCAGCGTCGACGGTTCCAAAAGCCGTGCCCTGCGATCTCCAACCTGCATGCCCAGCGTCGAATACGGGCATAAACCGCCTTTTGGGGGAGGCCTGTGTCCAGCAGTGGACTAAGAAAGGCTGATGATGATGATACTCCTTTACTTCACTGTTTATACTACCTGTATACAGATGATCTCCAGCTATATGCGCAATGTAAAATTGAGGACATACACATTGGTTTCAAAAAATCAAAAACTAAAATCTGGAGATAATACAGAGATGGTCCAAACGTTTCGGGGTTGCTGTTAATCCTTCCAAATGTCAAGTTATACTGATAGGAGCTCTCGATTGATAGCTAAGCTTGGCTATTCAAGTCTTATGGCTATTAATTGTGTAACGAACCTATGGGTGTACATTGACAGTACATTAACCTGGCGAAACCAAATAAAATAAGTTAGCCGTAAAGTTAACGCCACTTTGCACTCCCTTTAAAAAAATCTGCCTTTCAAGACCAAGCTCATGCTCATTCAGTCACTCGTTCTTCCTATTATTGATTATTGATGCGTACTACTCAGACCTGACCGAAGATCTTCTAAATAAATTGGAGCGCCTCCATAACAAAGATATCCGACACTTAATTGGCTTGCGTAAATTTGACCATATCTCACAATATAGTCGCCATTCGAGAAAGGTGTAACTGGAGAATTCTCTCAATATTTCATTCCATCTTCAATAATTCGTCTTTCCCGTCTAATTTTAAGGATACTTTTCAGTACGTCTGCGATACGCATGACAAACTATTTCGGCCATCTAAAAATCTCACGGTGAATATTCCGCAGCACAACACTACTTTTTATCAATAGTCTTTCACTATTCAGACTACTACTCTGGAACTCCCTACATAAAGATGTTAAACAAGCACCGAACCTGCGGTCATTTAAAAAGTATGCCCGTGATAGTGATCACAAGACAATTTAGGCGAATTATACAATAGTTTTCCCTCAACAATAAGAACAACGTATGAATGACGTATATATGTGTGTATGTATGATGTATAAATGCCTGTATGTATGTATGTATGATGTATGCATGTATATTGTGTATGTATTTGTGTGTATGTATTTGTGTGTATGTATGGTTATACATGTTTATAAGAATGTGTATTTCTAATTATGCATATATGTGTAAGTAAAAAGTCATTATTGGTAGAAAAAGCCAATTAGCAATAAGAACGCCCTTTGTTACCAATAATAAAGAATAAATAAATAAGTTAATTATGGTGAAATTTTTAAAACGAAAATAAAAAAAATTAAATTACCTCATATAATTAAAGTATTCATGTTTATTTTTCTAAAGAAATTATATTCATTTTACCACAGAGCAGGTTCTATCGTCCTTTACTGGATGTGACTACTACTTTAACAACGTAATTTTTTTTCATACATCTGTGCTTCATTGATTGGTTTATTTTTTGATCGTCAACATCGTCATCAGCTCATCAGTTTACCATAACATTAATAAGCTTTGTTATCAAATTTAACTGTGAGACAATCAGGAACGTGTCTATTGCATCATCGAAATAATTTACAAATCGTAAAACATTTCCAATTGCAAAATTAAATAATGGCAGATATGGCGGAGAAGTACAATACAAAATGTCCAGGTGTGAAGCGACTGATGCGAGAAGCATTAGAATTAGCAGAAGCTACGGAGGAATATTGCGCAAGACCTCTGGAAGATAATTTGTTTGAGTGGCATTTTACGGTTCAAGGCCCAAAAGGCACGGAGTTTGAAGGTGGTGTATACCATGGGAGAATATTGTTACCCAAGGAATATCCAATGCATCCACCGCACATCATTTTACTTACTCCCAACGGTAGGTTCGAGGTGAACAAGAAAATATGCCTATCAATTTCTGGTCATCACCCTGAAACATGGCAGCCATCTTGGTCGATAAGGACAGCTTTGCTGGCCTTAATAGCTTTTATGCCTACGCCTGCTGAGGGGACTATTGGTTCTTTAGACTACTCACCCGCGGAACGTGCAATATTAGCCAAAAAATCGGTGAGTTGGTCTTGCCCACAATGTGGAGAGATTGCAAAGCTCCTGTCATCTACAGCAGCTAAACCCATAACTGAGGAGGAGCAATCAGCCTTGAATCAGATAGCATTCAAAGGAGAAGAGGAACAAGCAGCCAAGCCTGAGGAAGTTCCTAGTTTTGAGCCTGATCCTCAGATTTTGGAGTCTACAGAATCAAGAGCAAGTTTTTTAGACCAGCTAGCTGAGGTTCTTGTTGCACTGCTAGTGGGTGTAAGTGGTATATTCTTCTATAGGCGTTGGAATGCTTACTACACTGATGCCGAATCATAATTAGTTGCTGTTCATTAATGTCTCGTCTATCAACCTTCAAAAATCCACTGCTGGTTGTAGATCTCCCTTACTTGGTGCCACTCCATATGCTCCTGTGCCTTTGGAATCTAGCTGCATCCAGCTGTTTTCTTAAGGCCATCAGATCACCTGGCAGAAGGGCACCCTATACTTGTTTTACCAACACATATTCACCACACTATGACATTCGGCACATATGTCATAGATACTTCAAGCAATGTGGCCTGCCCATTGCCCTGCAACTTGTTAATTTTAAGGGATATTTTGATGACTCTACTCTCTTTGGATTTCATCCAAAATACTGACCATAGCTTGTTAAGTGACTAAGATTGCACTTGAGGCCTACAGTAAAGGACCATGGTTTAGCAAAGTATGTTATCAGTGATAACACACATTGCTTAAATGCTTTTGTCATCAGGTATTGTGGTATGCTAGATGACAAGATAATTCCTAATTTTCCCTACTTGCCTACTCAAGTTGGATTCTTTCGATCTCTCTCTATCAAAGTTACAGTTACCCATTCAGCTCATTTTCCTGGGTAAATATACCTCTCTACACTTCAAGAGCAGTGTCATTTAAAACAACCAGTTTGGGTGTGACACTGACATAAAACATGATTTTCATCTTGTCCATGTTTATTTTAAGACCCACTAGTTGTAAGGTACTATTGAGATCGCCTAGGATAGTGTTAATATTTATAGGGGCCTAAGTATACTCTAAATTCTTCAGATGAATCATGTTTGTATGATAAATAATATACTATCATTTTTATATTAATAACAGTATATTTCATAATACTGTGTTCACTTTTATATTTTTGAGCTTCTGTAATTACTATTTGAAAATACTTTTTGTGCATTTTGACTCAATGTTAACCAACAATATTGTGTGTACTGTTAATTGTAAATTAGTTATTTTGTCTTGTGCCTTATTGTAATGTATGTTATATAATTCACAAGACATTTTAATGAGTGATCATATTTTGCTTTATCATATATATTTGTGATTTTATTATTAGTAGACAAACTTATTTGTTCATTAGCTTTTTACATAGTAGTTTGTACACATAAACTACTTAAATTATCCACTTATTATATCTTGCAATAATTAAACCAAAAAAAAAAACAATAATTATAATATTGGCACCAAAAAAGATGATTAGATAATTATTTTGTTCTTTTGGAGGCCTGTGGCCAGCAGTAGAATGATAGAAGGATTAATGACTACTACAAAATATGTCGTATTTGTGTAATTGTGCCATGGACATCACAAATAACTAAACATATTTTATTTAATTAACTGTTGAGATAAATCACATTAGTGTATATCAGATTAAAGTGAGATTACTGTTAAAAGCTAAGTTGTTCATTTCACAACAGCTGTACAGATTTGCTTATTATGGCAACATTCCAAGAGCTTAGTGATACCCATTACATTTTAGTTACTGGTAATTGTTTTAATACCATTTGTAGGGCTTGTATTCTACATTAATTACACTTTGAGAATTTATGCTGTGTTAATGTAAATTTATTAGAAATATAAATATAATAACTACTAATTAGAATCATTATTTGATCAACTATCCTTAGAGGTAATTATGGATGCAATCTTATACAAATATATAATTATTTGACAATTTAAACACAAAGATCAGTTGTATTTCTTTATTACATAGCATTTTCAGCATTGAGAAGACATAAATAGCTTCGGGTTAAAAATATTTTCTGTATAAGATAGTAAGTTGTATTGCTACCAGTACCAATATATTATTTTAGTGAATCATTTTATTGATATAAGAAAAGACAGTTTAAATTAAATCAGCAACATTCATTGGCATCTCATCAATTTGGGTTGAGTAGTACTGTTCAATATCTCGTAAAATCCTAATATCATCAGACTTTACAAAGTTGATGGCAACACCCTTGCGTCCAAACCGACCTGATCTACCAATCCTGTGGATGTACAACTCACGATTGTTTGGCAAATCGTAGTTGATGACTAGTGACACTTGCTGGACATCAATACCTCGGGCCCATACATCTGTTGTGATAAGAACCCGGCTGAAAAAGAGTTTTTTATGTAACAACAAATTACATTGCTACAAACATAAATATTATCAATAGATTATAGATAAATTAATTTAGATTTAAAAATAGATTATAAATATTTGTTAAAATAGTTAAACTTTGTGGCATAGACAAATAGTTAAACATTATAGAACATAGTTAAAATTAGCTGTACTGCAATTTTTGGTACACTGCCTACCAAGACTTATTTAAGAGAATATAAATTATAATATTACATTCTAATGATTAATTAGCAAAGAACATGCACTATTGATTGGTATACCTTTGTCCAGATCTGAATTCCTTCATAATGTTATCCCTTTCTTTTTGAGGCATGTCACCATGCATGGAACTGACTGTAAAGTTTGCTTCCTGCATCTTTTGTGTCAACCAGTCTACCTTCCTCTTTGTGTTACAGAATATCACTGCTTGTGTGATGGTGAGTGTGTCATACAAGTCACACAATGTATCAAACTTCCACTCCTCTCGTTCCACTGCCACAAAGAACTGCTTGATGCCTTCTAATGTCAACTCATCACTGTAAATGAGAATTTGCTATTTTTTTAGAAAACCCTAATATTGCACTGGTTAATCGCAATTTTGTACAGAATATGGAAATATTCTGCATAAATATGATCAAAAGAAGAGATAGGGTAACAAATGTAAGTCAAGGTAATAATAATATGTGGGCCGAAAAATAAAATGACTAAAGTTGGGTGTCCAGGAAGAATGATTTAAATACCAAATTAAATAAATATCAACAGCTGCAGCTTGCAACATGAATTGAAATATTGTATAATTATTAGATTTTTTTTTACTGTAAACAATTATTCTATGGGCCAAATAAGTCATGGACTGACTATCATCACTGTTCACC
>DWMG01003513.1:0-11820 GCA_018244855.1 Elbella merops
GTGGCAAAATTCTGGGCTAAAACCATTTAGGGACCTATCACAGAATGTGTTTGTCATCGACACGCTAAGAAGAAGATTATTTAAGATAGTCTAGATAGTCTATTCTGAGCTAAACATTGAATAGATCCATACCAGGGTTGACTGGAAGAGAATGCCATTAGGCATTAAGTACGCACTTGTATCCCTTAGCATAAGGTGTTACAAAAGAATAAATAAATAAATAAATAAATACCTTTTTTTTTTCAGCCGTCATGCCCACAAACTCTTTCCTTATTTTCTTCTCCTTGTGCGGCTGATTTACATTTTTCTGTCGTTTGTTAGCTGGTCCTTCATCACTTTCCTGTTGAATTAGTACAGATATAACTTATTATTTATTATTTAAAGAGAATTACCAATTAACAAGCAAGTAAAATGTCCACAAGCATACCAACATACCTATAACTTTTAAGTACACTGGTGCAGAGAGCAGAGCAGACTCTGATTGTATTTAGAATACAAATTTTGCACATTGTCCGACCGCATAGCTATGTATATGTATAGGTACGTCGGCCGCCGCTAATAGGTACTAGCGACGGCCTGAATCACGCTAACGATTGTACGTAGATCGTATAAGAGGACCGAACATTTTCGAATTTTGGTATTGAATAAAGTGTATAGTGTCAAAACTACGCATTCATGTTTTTGTGGAAGTCGACCGCCCCCACCCAGTGGTTCCCGATAGGGGTTTAACACACATTTCAATTCAGTATATTTTTACATTTCAATTTTTTTATGGCAAGAGGATGTGTGATTGATGTCATTAAATTTGTTTTGATCTCCGAGCCAATCTATTTGAACGGATTTTAAAAGGACTGCAGAAATAGGACAACCAGTGCCAGTTGCTTCAGCTAGTATAAAATGTTAATAGACTACCATTATATGATCTGGTAACAGGAATGCAGCACCACATTCAACAGTGTATTAAAATGGAAATGTATTAATTGTACCTGAGGTTTCCTTTTATTCATTATTCTTCTGTAAGCACCATCACTTTTACCATCTGTATTCTGTTGATCTCTTTTCTGAAACCGGTCATTGGAAAACTGATTCTTGCCTGATCTGTTCATTTGAAAGTTGCCTCTATTGCCCCTTTGATTGGTATTTCCTCTGCCCTGATAATTATGTCTTGCCTGATTGTTTTGTTGTCTGGGCTGATTCTTTTGGTTTCTCTGATTCTTGCCCATAGTTGGCTGTGTGCAGCGTTTTACACGCAAAATTCTGTTCTTTATTGTCAAATCTTCTTCCGTCAACGCTAGTGCTAGTTCAACACCATCTTTAGATTTGAAGTTCACATAACCAAACCCTATAAGGAAAGAAAGTTGACGTTCAAAATTATGATTGACTATTTGGGATTTGGAAAGTCTTGCTTACAAATTATTTCCTAAAATTTAGTTATTCAGTCTTGAAGTATTCATAAAAAAATAAATGACAGAATCAAGAAGAAAACAGAGATGTCTTGTTTCTATAAGTTCACACAAAAGACATTGTTTTTGATAAAATCCATCACTTTATACTCATGGCTCGAACACCTTGGCCTCCTTTTAAAAATTATTTTTACCTAACTACAAGGTCTGTCCTAGGTATATGTATTTCAAAATAAGTTTGAGAAGAAACCTATTTATAACCACAAATCACAAGTTGATTAGTTTATGCCTCATAATTGTAATTTTATCTAAACTTATACTGAGACCTATTTGTAGCAAGGCTGCTGCTAGGCTGTCCATCATCTGTTGCAGCTTATCATGCGACATCACCAATAAAACTGTAGCAAAACATAAAAAGTTCCAATATTCTCACCTTTCCCTGCATTCGTTTTCCGATCCCTGATAATTCTAACTGACTCGATTTCCCCACAGTTCTCAAACTTTGCCCTTAACCCCTCGTCCTCCAGGGCGAAAGGGATATTACCAACAAATATAGAACACTTGGGATCATGTTCACTGCCTGTGATGTCGCTGCGGGCAACTCGAAGATGATGGTCATTTAGCACTGTATTGTTCTCTCTAAGAGCCTGGAAAATATCAATGGTAGTCATAAATATATAAAGGCTGCACTTGTTAAATAGGGTCATTTTGGCAAACCTAGAATTAAAGCAAAACCAAAAATTTTTCGTAAATAATAATAAAATCAATCAACATGGTCGGAATATGGGTCTCGTCTCGTATTGAGAGGGTTAAAGCCATTCCATACAAGCATTTGGTAAATTAATATTCCCATACACTTTCATCAGATCTTCTACAACATAATTGGCATCATAAAACACTGTGCACTTTAGTATGTTTGTTTCCTATTGTTTTTCAACACTTGTTACCGATTTCAATAACCAATAGTGATATTGTTTGGTTTCTCTGCTTATGTGGTTATTCACAAGAATTTAATATTACAAGATAAATTTAAACTATTTTTTTAAATCGAAGAAGGCAGAAGGGATATGAATTCTTTTAAATTTGCCTTTGGGCAAAAATGGGTCATTCTAACTCATTACTATAAGCAAAATTTTAACTTCCATAGTAAGACTCAAATATAGCATGTGGTTTTCAAATTCACTTCTGAAAAAATAAAAGTGACTAAAAAAAGTGACAGAGCAGACTTCATGATGTGATTGAAAATTTAATAATACCCCTACCTCATTCACAGAAGATGGATTCTTGTATTTTATATACACATTAACAGTAGACCTGTCTGGGTGCAGTTCATTCTTGATCACAGCCAGTTTAGGTGTCACCCTTGCATCTTTTACTGGAACGGTCCTTATTCTGAAATCAATGTAAACACATAATCATCATCAGCTTATCTTAGTCCACTGTTGGACATAGGCCTCCCCCAAAGGGGGGTTTATGCCCGTAATCTCCACGCTGGGCATGTGGGTCGGAGATCGCAGGGCACGGCGGTAAGGTATGGTAGATAAACACAATATTTCATATTTATTTGTTTCATAATGTAAAAAATTTAGCTTTAAATCATGAGCCAAAAACAAAGTACAACTGATTTTTCACATGTTCCTGAAAGACGGCAACTTGTTTACACACAGATGACCACTAAATTTATGACGAAATCATATCAATATTAGAATACTGGTTTCATTAGCTCACCACTAACAATCTTAACAACTTAAGTTTTGGCATTTGGTAATCTGAACTTAGGACAGTACTATTTCAATGTAAGGTGCAGGTGTATTAGTTTGATTGCAAAATATCTAAATTAACTGACTGTAACAGGTTTCAATACTTTTATAATTATGTGTCAGTAGCACTGAAAATACTGACAATAGAATCATGTATTTATCTAAGATACAGTTTGTTTACCTAACAGTTTAATAACAGTGGTAGCCTAGCGGTTTTAGAATTCTGGTGGTGCTGGGTTCAAATCCATGCCATACACCTCTTTACAAAAGTGCATTTTAAATTTAAATATCACTTGCTAACGGTGAAGGAAAACATGAGGAAACCTACACATCATAAAATTTATAAAAAAAAAATTCTAAGGTGTGTGAAGACTGCCAACTCACACTTGGCCAGTGTGACAGACTATGGCCATAACCTTCTCAATATGAGAGGAGACCCATATTCCAACAGTGGAATTATAATAGATTGATTATTATTACCTAACAGTTTCAATGTCTCCATATTTGCCAAATATTTTCTTGATTTCCTTTTTGCATTTGCTACTGAATGGCACATTTCCCACAAACAAGGTTCTCTTCACTTCCTCTTCTGTTTCTACATGTTCTTTGATGTCCTCCTTATCTACAGCCTTTTTCCCTTTCTTTTGATCTTGTTTCTGTTCTTCTTCATCCTCTGAACTCTCATCTGGATCATTGGCAAGAACTGCTTTGTTATTCTCCTCATTTTCTGATTCAATTTCATCATCTGATTCATGTTCAGAATCTGTGTCTTGATTTGTGATTGCATTTGGATTTATAAATTGCATTTCATCAGTATTCAGTTCATTCTCAGACTGAGCTGCTTCATTGTCATCAGCATTCATTTCAATTTTAGATTCTACATTTTTAATGTCACTTTTTGCCTTCTTTTTACTCTTTTTCTTCTTGATTTTACCCTCATTTTCTTTATTTGCACAGGATATGTTACTATCAACTTCTAAGCCGTCATCTTGAGCAGAAGAATCAATAGATTTTATATATTTATCTTTGCCTTTCTTCCTCTTTTTGTCAATTGTGGTGGATTCTTGTACATCATCTTCTGTGCTCTGACCTTCAATACTGACAAGTGTTTCATTGGATTTCTTTGATTTTTTCTTAGTTTTAGGTGTACCTTTATCAACAGCTTGAATTTCAATATTTAAATTACGTGTTTCTTCATTAGATGTTATTAAAATGTTATTTTCTTCTGGATTATCAATGTTAGTAGAGTCAGAGGCGATATTGAGCTTCTTTTTCTTTTTCTTGGGTGTGCTTTCGTTATTAAGTTGAATACTTTGTGTTATCTCAATATTTTTGGACATATTCAACTTTTTCTTAGGTGATGGTGATTCCATCGATTTATTAAGTTTATTTTTCGGTGATTTAGGGCTTAGAATATTGTGGGTCATGTCAATACTGTCACTTAAGTCCTCATCAAGATGTTTTTTGACTTTTTCTACTTTTGGACTTGATTTACTGGTATTACCATCTTCGTTAGTAATATCCAAGTCAGGATTTTGGAATATTCTTTTCGGGGATTTCTTCGCTATCGCTTTCTTTTTCTGCATTGTTGGTGAGAGGAAAATAGACCGGTCACTCACTAATTCACTTTTCGGTGTAACGTTTGGCGATGGTTGGTGTTTAATTGGAGTTAGCGCTCGTTTCAGGGCTTTAGGCCGGTTTGGAGTCACGTTGCCAGTTATCAAAGCGGCCACACTTCCTAGCACATAATCCATAGTGGTTTAGAATTGTTTTTTTTTGAACTTTGTTTAAAGACACGATTATAAAGACACGCACATGGCGATTTTGACAAAACTACAAAATTTCATCGTTGATTGCTGTCAAGTTGACACTTCATATGTTGCTTGATGGGATAGTTCATGCAACGTAACGCGACGGGCGCAACGAAACCTACTAACGTAATAACTATACAAATAAATGATAAGGCAAATATTTATTTATAACTAAACCTAGAAATTAAGTATTTTAAAATATATGCAGTATAATATATTATATTTGATTTTGATGTAGATAATTTTGAAATAATATATCAGTATTAAATAGTAAGAAAATAAATATGATAATGACACGAACTTCCACCAAAATGTTTGGATAAAACCTAATTTTTGGATAAGACCAATTTTTGGATTAAACCAATTTTTTTGTGCAATGATACCATGCCTAATTTACCTAATATATGTTTATGCTTAGTTAATAATAATGGCAACATTTTATAATTTCACTTGCGCCGCCGAGAAACGGTGTAGCGCCGACGCTTTCGCGTTTGTTATATATTTTGCTTGTTATAGGCAACAATTGTGAGTGATTACAAGTTTAGTGTTATAGAAAAGTGTGTGTGATTTATTCTTCCGTAAAACGTAAGTTTATCACGATATTTTTATTAGAATTAGTTGATTGCCATCGCGCGCCATATTATGCCGCCCGCCATTCCTTTTATTTATTGTCTTATAAGCTCATATTTGAAATTTTCTACATAAGTCCTAACAACTACAAATAGTTTAAAGCGTGTTTGTAATATAAACGTGGTTAAAAGTTTTTCTTACGTTTTCTTACAGTAGTCTTCGTGTACAACCAGATTAATAGGTTATGAGCTCGAAAGAGTAATTACGCGCGGAATCTCCAATTACAACGAATGGATGTTTATAATTTCATTTAAAGTACTTGTAACTAACGCTATTTAGTTACCTAAATACGTAAATATGTTACAAATTGTAAAAAATAAAACCACCTTGCGAATTTCAAGAATGATTAGACTGTGTTTAGAACTCGTCTTAAATTACTGTCACAAAAAATAAGGAAGTACGTAATGCTTAACATATTTTATGGTCCCCGTGTCTTATACCTGTTTCGTATTATACAAAATCTTGTGATAAAAAAGCTATTATGTCTCACCTCGACGAACTCTGTCCTGTTTATTGACTTAAATAATAATGCATCGTTAATATACATGTATATATGCGTTGTAAAGCTTTATGGAAACTATTTGTATGGACATATACTTAACTACTTTTGGTCCTGTTTTTTTTTAATATTGAATGTGTTTCTTGCGGTATGATATGGAATTTAACTAAAAACTGACTGTTATTATATGCGTAAATATTTTGTTTTCTTGACGTAAATAATGTAATGTTTATATTGATGTGCAATATTTCTATGATACTGAAGATAAACTGACATTATTAAATTGAAACTCATTCTGAGAATGGTTCTCCTAGTTATATAGTATCAATGTTCATGTTACCATATTTAACCCAGTGATGGGTACTAAACAACTATAACATAAGAGGGCAATGGTTATGTTATGACTTAATTTAGACCAAACTGATATATTTTTTAAATCATTCTAAAAGTTTGGGACCACCCCCAAGAGTTGCAGCACATGTGGGACTAATTTACCATAGAAACTTCTGGACTAATTTACCATAGAAACTTCTATTGTAAATTAGTTCCATATCAACATTAGTACAATGGTACTAAATGTGTTCACACTAATAAGTGTTAGTATAGTTAGTGTGTACCAACTCTACTCATCTATGTTCAAGAATCATGTTACAGTTTTATATGAATTACTAGCCATGTGTTTGAGGGCACTCCAGACCCTTGTCAGCTGTAAGAGAGACCTATGCCTCCCGGGGTGACTTAAATAGTTTTAACCAAAGTAAAACACCAAGGGTCCTATAATATTCTTATACAAGATGAATAATAAGTGCCTACAGGTGGCAGAAGTCACTAGTGATTGCTGACTGTTCACTTTCTGTTTCTAATAATATATTTTTTGGAGTTAATAGCAAATAATGGCCTTGAAATTAAATATGTATGTATTGATGCTATCAGAGATGGTCAACTTCTATAGTGGTTAATATTTGTCTATGTTTGTGGAATCAGCAGCCTATTTTAATCCATACTTAGGTATAGGCCTACACCAGTGAGTGCCTTCATGCTGTGTCCTTGATTTGTCATAAAACATTGTAATCTTTATAAAACTTATCAGTGCTAGTCATTTGACCCTATCATTTTATTACTCAATACACTTTTAATACATTATTGGGTATACTATTAATGATAATACTGCATCACCAGACTTTGGAGAGGCCTATGTCCAGCAGTGGACGGCAATAGGCTGATGATGATTATGATCACCAGACTGTAGACTCATCTGTTTGTTGAATTTATTGTAAAAAACTTATTGTTTACTATAACTTGCTGTTAGGTTTTATATTATATGTTTTGGCAATAAACATATAGATTTTATCTTTATCTTATCAGAAAAATGTGTTATGAACATGTTCCAATCTGACGATAATCCATCTTTATTTTGCTCTCTCCTTCAACTTACATCACAAATGAAGTAATCTCAGAATTGAGATTTGTTAACCTAAAACTATGTTGATTAGTATGTTTAAAAAATATTATGTCAAATATCAAGTCTTAATTATAAGAAATGTATGATTGTATTACAAAAAAATCACCTAACAATATATTTCATATTTACCCAAAGGTATTAAATGCATATAGCTCTGCACACAGAATACATAATAAAGCCATAATGCTGAGGAAGTAAGCCCTTCGAATCTTAACAACTGATGCATAAAACCCACTCAACCGTAGCTGTGTAACATGAGGTGCAGCGTACAGTGTACAGTCAGCAACAAATGTTGTGCAGTGAAATATTTGAATTATTTCAGTACTTATTGTGACTTAAATTTTTTTAAACCTTTTTTCATGTGGATTTCGGATTTCACAGGATTTCACTGAAAGTCACAAGGGAGTGGTAAACACCTAACCCATAACTAGATAAATTCATATCTGTTTCTCAGATAGCATTGAATTACTATTTATCTCATGATGTGTATCTGCTGCTTAAATCTGAGTGGAGTAACACATCTCAGTTTTTTAAACATTATAGTATATTATAGTAGTTAAAGATTATACAAAAATAATTAGATTTTATAATTTAACATTAGACAGACATGTGACTGGTGATGTAGATACAATGACCATTTCTCTAAATGGTCTGTTTCACCTGTGGTAGGAAAATCTTATCAATGTTGGCAAATTATTCACATCACATATTGTGAACATCTGTTTGTTTGCAAATATGTATTTTAGAATGTTCCAGATAGTTTACAGAGACATACTTGATAAAGTATTCGAAATACTGACATGTGATTGACTGACTGAATGACTGACTGCGTGACTGAAAATCGGGTTAGAGTATTTTCCTTTGACACATCAATTTTGTTTCAGGAATATATTGGAAATTAATATTATAGTGTCTGTATAATTGTCATTATGTTTATGACATAGATTTTTTCAGATTGTTTGATCATAGATATTTAAAAAAATATATTTCATCATCATCGTCATCACCAGCCTCTAGATGTTCACTGCTGGACATAGGCCTCCCTTAAACGGCGCCACTTCTTTCGGTCCTGGGTATTCCAAATCCAGCAGCTTCCCACTGTCTTCTTCAGGTCATCAGAACATCTGGTAGGAGGGTGACCTAATGTCCCTTTACCTTTAATTTTATTTAGCAGCAACTTTTTAAAGTTTAGAACTTTAATAGTGTATGATTTTTTTGTGCTTTTCATTGTACTTCAACCAATAATAATGGAGAGATAAAAATGACCAATGTTCTTATTACTTTTTGTGTAATGATCAGGGAAGTCTAATAAAAAAATTGTAACACTTTTTATGTTGACTGTACAGGGCTTGTTCGAATTAAATACCTACTCACTGTTATTTTGCCCAGAACTGGTTTGTTGCTAAGCTTCAATTTTCTCATAACTTATGGGAAAGTGAGTTAATACAAGTACCCGAGCCACTTTTTAATGTTGTGATACAATTATTTGTGTAGTGTCAAGTGTCATTTCAAATTTGAAGCTGTTATTGAAAAGAGTTATGCCTGAATTTGATTGGATAGAAAGTTAGATAAAGGAATTTTTTGAAAATAGATTTCATCAAGTTCAGAACCTGTTGAATCTTATAGAATTGACTACTCATGATGTTGACATAATAGTCAACTCTACTCATTGATTAGAAACATAATCTATTGCTGACTACAGATAGAATATTCAAAATCACTTAATAAACAACTCTTCAAACCTCATAAAAAGTAACATAACATCACACTTGTAATCTCTGTAAGGGTAGGGAGAGTGTCAAAACATGTACATCAATTATTTAACACGTCCAGAACTACAATTGTACTGTGACTCAGCTAGCTAACAAAGTTTACCTGGTGGTTAGTTAACAAACCACCAAATATATAGGAACCAAGGGATTCTATGGATACCTGGTTTTCCATCATGTTTCATTGTAACATGTAGCTGGTCTTTATTAGTGAGTTAACATTTTGGTTTTTCCTCATAATATAGAATATAGTTATGATTTAATGACATGACACCATTAATTTTGATGAGCTTCAATCCTGTTAGTGTAGTTGGCATTTTGTTCATTATGTGACTGGACTGCCTCACTGGTCAAGTGGTTGCAAGCTTGACTGCAGATCAGGAGGTCCTGCGTTCAAATCTAGGGATGAGCACTATTGGATTTTTCTAATTAGGACTTCTACTAGCGACTCACAGTCCGGATCTGTGCTCGGTGTATGGCAATAGGCTCACCACCTATTCCATGGGACGTAAACGTAACTGAAACGTTGGGGAGTGCACTACATTCCTCTGCCTACTTCTTCGGGGACTACAGCCGTTATTTTACGTTACGTAATTAAGGAATTGTTTAACTTTGAATAATTATTCTGTTGAATTGCTTGAGTTGATTAAAAATATTATTCCAAGCCATGTTTATTTTTAGATTTCAAGCTATAGCAAATAATATTAAAATGGTTCAGCGGTTTAGACACGAAAATTATGCCAGACAGACAGTTATATTCATAGTAAAAATATTAATATGTATATAATTGGATTCAATTATTCAACAGATATTTTATTACGAGGCAAAAAACACGAAATTAAATATCGCGTGAGAAATTTCTCGCAAAATAAAACGACAAATTAAGCGGGAAATAGGGACATGAGACAAAGACGGCATGAATACCAAAGTATTAAATTGTTTATTTGACTAGTCTCTTTAGACTCACAGCTGTGTGTGACAGGTTTCTTGTCAGGTCAACTAGATTCTCTTCACTGAGACTATTTTACTTGCAAATACACCATGGTAATATTTCAGTGCCACCGATAGGTGTATTTTGTGTTGGCAAGGAATACATTATTGATTGAAATGGTCTGCCCTACCCATTTGTATGTAGAAATGTTTGTTTGAAGTGCTAAGTTTCACATATTTACCTTGAAATATGTTCTTTTTGTATAATAGTTGTTGTGTTGCATGTTTAAAATAACCACCCTTTTTTGCATGAAAACACCCAGTTTCCACCCTCATTTTAACCGCACACGTGTAAAATGTGATATGAGCTTCCATTTGAGGTTTTCCCAGAGCTTTATGATATTGGGTCCTTAAAAAAGGTGAAAGAGAGCTCTCCTTTCAAGCCGGCAACACATGGCAACTCCTCCAGTGTTGTAAATGTCCATAGGTGTCAGTGACCACTTAACATCAGGTGTCCCGTTTGCATTTTTTGAGCTAAATGTATACAAAAATAGTTGAGCAATAACATTGTGTCAACACCTGGTTGGTGACCGCTACTGACTTTGTATTTTGATCGCCATATTAAACAGTCAGTGTCAATCTTATGCATCATTGTTAGATAATGCTTGTTATGTTATCTAAATAATATACCTTTTTTGATGCCTCTCTTTTTATTAAAACCTATATGACATGAGGATTGACCAGAAAAACATAACTTCTGAGTTTTGCATTGCAGGGATATGATGTGTTATGTTCGAGATCTCTGCTCACATGGAAACTACATCCATTTTCAGCTATGGTATTACAAAACTGAACAATATTGACCAACAATTCTATTGTTAAACAATCTGAACACAATGTAATCGACAAAAATAGAACAGTGCCATTATAAAAATATATTTTCCAACACACAAGAAAACCCAGTCTGTGTGTTGCTGATGTTATTTCAATGAATTCACAAACACAGTTATTTCATTTAATTTGCCAGTATCACACTTTGCAATGTGAATCCTAAAACATGCAAGTTTTTTAACCTCAATTAATGTATCTAGCCAATAAATTTAATGTAATCAATTAATTGGCTGTATGTCAGCATAATATACACAGCTCATTACAAAGCAGTAGGATATATTGTATAGGCGAAGAGTATTTTAACATACTGTTAATATTTAGACAGTGGCACCATTGTGTCTTTGTAGGGATTGATTACATTGTTGTGATTCTCTTCAAAGAATAGGCATATAAATAGAGACAAGTATTTAAACCTACCAGTAAGGATGTTTGGAATTCAAATCAGATACATTTTAAATCGTACCTGAGATTAAATTTGTGTTTTTCAAGTTATGCTTATGAAATATCAGATGACACATGACATTTAGTAAAGGTTATCACAGGTAGCCTATCTCTCTGCTGGATTTAATTAATATAATATATTCTATAGGTTAATTAATATACTATTTTGTTTTTTTTTTTCAACCCATTTGAATTCCACTGTTGGAATACGGGTCTCCTCTCAT
>DWMG01003514.1:0-11819 GCA_018244855.1 Elbella merops
CCTTTAAGTATCGTATGAACACCTGTATAAACTGAACTATTTAAAATCTAACATGTATAATGCAAAATAATTATGACTGCTCTTACCAAGAAGTTCTCTAGAATAAATGTATGTAATGCATGTCGTACATTTAATTGAAATACCTAAATAAGAGGGCGGCAAAATTGTCTTCCGGCCCGGGCAACTGGTGTAATGTTATGTTTTTTGTTCTTTGTTTATTTGAATTTGTTTTCGAACTTACGAAACATCCGTTTGTTCTCACAACTCATAATATACGGGAAGCAGATAATTTATAGACTGCTAAACTATTAACATTGCATTGATAAGGAAATGCGAGGCATTATTGCCATCGCCTTGAAATTGATCACTTTAAAATGGTACCAACAGGTCTATATTTCACTTTAGAATATGTATTATTTGACTACTTCTTTTCTGTATTTTGGTGTTAAAATATTTGTGTTTTATTACAGCACTAATTAAGAAATTTTAATTTATAAAAGAAAGTGAAAAATACATAGAGATGCGTGCGCAATCTGAATCTTTACCCGGGCTA
Organism: Elbella merops; assembly: GCA_018244855.1. Lineage (NCBI taxonomy): Eukaryota > Metazoa > Arthropoda > Insecta > Lepidoptera > Hesperiidae > Elbella > Elbella merops. The sequence goes on from DWMG01003514.1 coordinate 554, forward strand.
AGGGAATAGCTCACCATTTATTCCATGGTGGGAAGTAAACGTAACTGGTGAAACGTGTGCCACTTCTTTGCCTACTTCTTCGGGTAAAACAGGCATGATGTTACTTTTTAGGTTTTGCCCAAGTTGTGATATATTTCGGTATATTTGTTACAAAAAAATTGTTTGTGTTCCCGTTCACCTGCGGATGTAATTTATAATTATGTTAACAATGAGCTCACATGCCCGCAGTGTGCGAGAATCTTCACGGAGAAGATTGGCTACATGAAGCACATGAGAGTATATGAACGGATTCAGAAATAAAGCAGACGCCGTCGGACTATTACACGTACCTACATACTTTGGTACACTTGTAACAAAAAATCAGCAATTATCCAGTTAGTGAAGTACTTACGTCGTTTGTCGAATTAAGAAAGCGTCTTTGTCGAGTTTTCAATTACCCTAAAACAAACAATTTACGACAAGGGGCGGGATTCATTTCACACTGATTAAGATGAATGGATATTTGCGAGACTATAATCAATTATAATAATTAGTTTTCGCGTTTTACAGCGGTATGAATTGAACGGAAAAATCCTGTCTTATAAACCTTACAAGAATATATTTATTTAGGTACAAGAAATACGAGGTTGTATTAAACATACAAATGCATGTCGATAGACAATTTTGAAGGTAGAAGAAGGTTGTCAGGTCTGCGATGATTGAGACAATTGACAGCTGTCACCCTCTGGCCGTTCAATGATGAAGTCATTAAAATACGAATCGCACGTATTTGTACAGATATAAAATAAAACATTTTAACTGTAGTTAAATAGGTTTTTCATGTTAAATGTGTACATACATATAGTCAAGCACAGCGATTACAATACAGTCAATAAAACGTCACACAGGAATCTATGCGATACATTTTTTAGTCATTCTCTGGAATGCGATATGTTACAAGGCAACACATTACTCATCTCCGCGTCAAATTGTTTGTGATACTTTTATAGAAGCATGATTAGGTCTGTGTACGAGCTATGATAAAATCTAGATTACTGCCGTGAGCTATCCAGATAAGTCTGAAGTGGATTGTACAATGAGTCCGCACGTCACACTTATTTGGATTGTATTACACACTGTGACGTCAGTTCTCCGTACACAAGTACGTGACTGAGTGTGATCAAGCCGTGTGCAAGAATAATCGAAATATATATATATATTGTAATTATACAATTATATACATTATTATTATTATTATACCTTCACGTCAGGTCTCGTAGAAACCTAGCGTGCTTCGTCTACACCTGCCAATCTCTTCACACGCCGGTTTCTGTGAATCCATCGGCAAATATTGGACCTATTTGGTCAAGATAGGACTCCTGGCCCTTTAAACATAACTTCACTTACATTTTTAATATAACTTGCTTAAGGGTGAAGGAAAACATCGTGAGAAAAAAAAAACTCGGAGACGTGTGAAGTGTGCCAACCCTTACAGCAGCATCGTAGACTATAGCCTAAGTCGATCTCTCCCTATATATGTACGTTTACCTGACCGTCTGTCAATCTGTTTATGTATCTACACTTTCGTGCCCAACTGCGGAACGGTAAAAGGGTTGATACCTAATAGGTACTTTATGGTAGAGTTTAAACATTGTGTTAGTTTGGTCTTACTACATCTACATACGTATCGTCATGCCAAGTGCCTTACGCGGTAGGCAGAAAGCAGTGAGTGTTAAATATATCTAACCTTGCAGACCTGACGTGCTTCCAAATTCATGAAACTCTACACTCTACTCTACAAAACTTACTCTCTAACTCTACATACATGCTCACCGACTCTGACGTATATATTCGTAGTTAATTGGCCACACTGCAGCAGCTAGCGTGTTATATATTGCATAATAACGTGTATTATAAATGAATAAAGATTTAAATAAGTACAGATAACTACGTGTGATGCTATCCCAGCTGGCGTGCTCTGCTTGGTAGAACTGCTATTTATAGACATGTGTAGGGAGTAATGGCCAGACCTAGACTAACTACGCTAATTATAGCACTCATCTCTGAAGTCTTGATAATGAAGTAGACGAATTTTCCCAGGTATTTTAAACTCAACTGATGGTAAGCGAGATATAGCGTAGGACGAGCACGCTCTCATAGAAAGTGTCACTGTTCCTGTCTTGAACAATGAAAATGGAAAACTTGACAAGTTATTAAAATTAATACTTAAATCTTTTTTTGGCCTCGAGTAGTTTGAAAAATATATGTTTACCTCATTTGAGTTGATTATTCGATGGCAAAATGTATTGTAATTATAAATCTGACCTCAATATGAAACAACATCTTCGAATAGGCTAACCATTGTGCCTACGATGTTCTTATGTACATTTCCTTGTGCCTTTCCTCATTTTAATACGTCGTAGGTATGTCTAATCATGGGTAAGTCAATTATTATTATTAATTAGTACAGTATTATTGGGTTTTTCCTACTTGAAATTCCCAGCAGTAGTATTAAATCTGGATTTGTGCTTGCTGTATGTCAATAAACTCACCCTATTATACGACACTTATGTAACATACATACATATCTTCACGCCAGGTCCCTAGAGTGCCAGACATCTCTATTCTTACACACCTGTCGTGCTTCGTCCACTTTCATCACTCTCTTCATACATACACGCCGGTTTCGGAGACTTCTAACGTCCCCATCACATAAAACGTTATATATTTGGTCTAGATAGGTGAGTCTTGGTCTCCCTAGGCACCTGCGTTCATCGACATTCGCATGTAACACTTATGGAAATAAGTGCGAGTAACTCCCCAGCCTACCACTTCGAGGAAATACAAGCGTGGTATTATGATCAAGCGTAAACTACAACAATAAATGATTTTCTTAAGGGTAGACTGAAATTATACAGTGTGAAATACTATTGAGATTCTGTGACGTTCAGACTAACTTACTTCTTTTGACACAGATTAATAAGGAATTTATTGAACTCACTTGAGTTTTATAGCGCGTGAACTAGCTCCAGCGATATGCGTAATACATAAGGGCTATATTTATACCATATAGAGCAAAATGTAACTGTTATATAATACATAAACTTGATAATAAATATGTTCATATATGTATGTATAATGCCTTTGGGTTCATAACGAAACGTTGTGTAGTTCTATAGGTACATCTTTTTACTTCAACATAAAAGATTTTACTTAACTTAACGTCATATAGAACAATAATACGTTATATAACTTCTAGGAGATATGCAGCTGTAATTATTGTATTCTCCGTACGCGGGTAATATAATCCAGTACAATCTTGGGAATGTATAAAAAGGGGATTAACTAAATACTCGTATTTACTTATTTACGGATTTTTAAACGGTTCTCTTAATATGTGAATGAAAACATAAGACTCTATTAAAGTAACTATTAAACTCTCTTTAACTTCTGTACACAGAAGCTACTGAAATTCGAGGCAGGACGAAACTAGTCTTCTATCAATAAAAAAGCAGTTACTACCTTTTGTCTATTGGGTTAACTTTTTATAATTATATGTATGTATTTCTCTATTTTTTCCTTTTTTTTATTCAGGACATGGACGATTTCATTATTATTATAAACTTTCTTGACGATTGGAGCATAAAAAATAAATATCTCAGTATACAGTACAAAATAAAACAACACCAGCTTGCATAATCTATTGATTTATTGCGAAAACGATGGACATGTATCTCACTTATACAGGAACGATAATAAGAGATTTTGGCCTGGCGATTTGTCTATTTCCCCATACGCTGTATAGACCACTCCTGCTGGCACAGCGGGCACCTGTTGTTCTGTTTAACCCATAACGACATGCAGCAGAAGTGGAAACTGTGGTTGCATTCTCCCCACACCACCACACAGTCTTGCTTACCGTACGAATCCTTTTTGCTTTCACCTTGGCACCTGAGACAGGCGTCTGTAATGAAATAAAATAAACACTTTAAACTCCTCATAAACATTTGTGTGATAAAAGCGTTAATACAGCCCGAGTTAAGGACATTTCCTGTGGCGAAAAAACCAGTTTCATTATCTTATGAAGTATACTGAATAAAGTTTCCCTTTTAAATTAACCTTCGATGTATTGAAGACTATATATTTCGTACATTAGATTAGTTAAAGGTAGGTGCATAACATAACGCCCATAATTCCCCGGAGGGGTAGTCAGAGAAGTGTATTGCGCGGTTCACCAGTTAAAGACATAGGCAAGCGCGTTCCATTTCACGTATTGTATCACACCTACAATCCTGCAGAAAAGCGTCGGCGCGTGTATAAAATCAATGAGTTCCACATAGTGACATTTTAACAAGGCATCGCTGTTGGTATCCATGGATACAGTAAATACACAATTAATATGAAACAAGTCACGTATGTACGATTAAAACATTTCCGCACGTAAAAACTTCCACTTCCATAGCGAAACTGGACGTGGGCGCCGGCGGGTTGTGCAATGAAATTGTGCAATCGACGGTAATTTGCCGACAATAAAATCTATGATACTCCCGAGTGGAAAATATATCTAATGTACGATACGACATCGAGTGCACTTTTCCATTTGAATCGAATATATAATCTATTAATGCTCATTTTATTACATAAACCGACGGTGGCCATGTTTTATGCGGAACATAAATTATTGTAAGATAATAATCAATATTGTAACGGCCGAAGTACCATAATAAATAAAGCTTTATAATAAATAAAGCTTACTAGATGAACATTACTAGATTTTAAATTTACCGTAACGTAAAATCCAACATTTGGCAATCGGTCCTCTTTGCCTTTTCATTAAATACCCGGCGTCATGATACATAGTTTATAATAAAATCAGGTTTTTTAAAATCTAGGTGGAATCGTTTCCGCTACCCACCCCTATTCCACAACACGTATAACTATTCAAAAGCGAGAGTACTATACTCCGCTGCCTAACCCCACAAAAAAATGCAGGCGTGATATTATATAGTGTTTGTCAATGTGTGGACCATGACCATGATAGAACAAAAAGTGATGCACTTAGCCATGCATAAACGCAATGCACCTGCAATGTTACACTCAGCCCTTGGCACACGTAGAAACGCGTTCGATAAGGGCTCATTAAACAGACGATATTCATTTCCACGTTCACACGGACTTAAATCGTCATATGGGTGTCATTAGACATCTACTCTACTCCTTTCAAAGAGACCTCGGTACGGACAGATACTCGGTGCAAAAAATAAGATCAGACAAATAGCGCTTAACACTTTCTAAACCATTGCTTCTCAATCTTTTTTTATCTCGCGACCCCTCGAAAAAGTGTAAAAGTAGATTTTTTAAAACCTTTGCGCCTCCTTTATAAAATGGGACTATATAAAGTACGCTTTAAATAGAATAATCTATAAGCTTCATAAACGTTAATCTGGCGAACCCGTTATGTGTATATCGGTAGTAGTAAATATGTTTTTCGTTTTTTAGTAAAATACTTTTTCACGTTATTGTGCTAATATTGAATTTTGTGAATAACAATACCAAATCCTTTAATAAACGTATACTTTAAAAACAGGTCCCATTTTTTAAGTAGAAAGCGGCACTCTAAGTAACAAACACGACCCCCTGGGGGGTCGAGACTCTCAAATTGAGAATCGATGCTCTAAATGGTAACTTTTTAAAATTCAGCGAACTGGGTTATATTATAACAAACGTACGAGCATGAATATTAATTTGACATTGCCGGATGCTTGCAGTGTCCTCGACTCAGTTGATATAGGTACCCAAAAATCATTACTAATTCAAGACGACAAAAACTTAAGTGCCCATTTTAAATACCATTGTATGGTGGTTGAGACGGTATTTACCGAATCCGTACATCGGGCGTACATCTTCGAAGATATTCTTACGATGGTATGATTTATATATGCCAAGAAATTAATTATTGTAAATGCATAGTTAGAATTATTGTTTATTATTACATCGTATACCTACACGAAATTGGTGTGGATGACCAAGAAAATACACGCAGTGTTCTTCAATTACTTTGACAATTCTGTTGTTTCTGTATGTTTTAGTATCAGATCAACTAGTGATATGTAACAATTGTCATACTTTCCATATAGGGTAGGCAGAGAGCACCGAGTGCCAATTATCTCTATCCTTACCTACAGACCGGACGCACTTCTACATACATTATTTTCTTGACACATGCAAGCTAGTTTCGGAGATTTCTGACGCCCATCAACCAGTATCTGATTGATTTGGTCAAAATCTATATCCATAAATATTGATGTTTTAAATCTGTTTGTCATTCTTTCATCTACTCAGCTAAAATGTTTCCGGAAACACTTTAATTTCTATTTCTGTGACACATACTCGTAACAAGAAGTGTTTAAAGCCACTTATATATTTTAGAAAGCTATTAAGCCATCAACATGATTGGTTGAACTGCTACGGAAAGTATCGGCTAAGCCTTTAATAGATTCAATTTTTTTTATAACAGAATTTTTGATTTGTTATGCACGAACTGTAACAAACATACATATATATGCCTATATGTAACACATACCAATTACTGTTCAAATTTCAGAGTGTAACACGTGGTTTGGGAAGGTACGTACCCCATTTGCGTTTCCCATTTGCGTTAAACAGTGATTTGAAGTCGGAGACATGTTAGCGTGGTGTGAACATGTGTCATGTTTAAAATTAGTATCGGTTTTATGGCGGGAGACGTCATGTTGCACCCAATGGAGTATTACGAACAGATCATTTGTGTTTGCAGTCCTTGAAATTTTAGTTTACATATTAGATCACCATGGTAGTGACCTTGGTACAAACTTGCATTTTATTTTTATTTACCTCACCTTCACGGATATAGGACGGGAATGATCAATATATTGAATGAACTATTCTGAAGCGTTTTTATTATATTTATTTTAAATATATATAGCACTACGTACTTTCTGTCTACTCCATAGGGGATCTAGCGTGAGAATAAAATAATAAAAATATTCTGGAGCGATTGTGATGTCTATACTAATTCTTCTAATAATAATACTACAAGAGAGCGGTTGAATTGACAAATGAATCGAATCGAAATATTTCGATTTTTTATCAATTTTATAGATAAACAGAGTAATTTATTAGGAGCTGCAATGCTATGTTTAAGACATGTATTATGCGTGATTCATTGTTTGTCAATTTGTCACCCTCATTTACTTTTTAAGTAATCGCAGAATATTTTTGCAAAACATATTATATAAGGGTGTATGGGTCTGGAAAAATCTATATTGTATAAGAACATAACTGCGCAGTTCCACAATCATTAAGTAGACGGTAATGCGGGATAATGCATATTTATTTAAGCAAACGCGCATTAAATTGTTGCATCCATATGCAAATGTTTACAATGAATAAAGGATACACCAACACTCTTACATAATGCCACTTCACACAAACTTTGTGTGGCGTAGTTGGGACAGGTATAGCACCTTACAAACATCAGCGCGCCATAGATTTATGATCATCACGCGGCACAGTGTACAGACTAAAGGAAATAATAGAGTAGCTACAAAAAGCTTTGTGCTCTGCTTTATATGTTTTATAAGAAATAGAACGCAAAACGTAGCATCACGTTTCAAGTTTACGTCCTACTATGGAATAGGGTTGTAAGGGGTTCCAACCACCATCTCTGGATCCCAAGCTAACATCACCTGCATGTAGCTATAAGAGACGAGGCTCTGGCCGACCGGCTGATTGCGGTATAGCGCAGCCTAAATAGACACGGCTAAATGGCTGCTGACGGGCAGCAGCGTCGGCGGTGCGAAAAGCTGTGCCCTGCGATCTCCAACCTGCATGCCCAGAGTGGAGATTACGGGTATAAACGCCCTTTTGGGTGAGGCCTGAGATAGGCTGATGATGATGCAATAGGGGGTGAGCCTATTGCGATACACCGAGCAAAGATCGAAACTACGAGTCACTACTAGAAATTTCTACTAGAACATCTAAGTTAGGAAACTCCATTAGTATCCGACCCGGGAATCGAAACCAGGACCATCCAATCAGGAGTCGCCTTTGCAACCACTCGAGCAACTAAAAAAGAAAGTTCGAAGAATCTTCTAGAACAATGTATTTAAATTTAAAATAACACGAAAGGGTGGGGGCTAAGCATGATTTCTTTTAACCTACTTATATCTCCAATGCTCATCAGCAAATCGCAAAGCATACAAAAATAGAAATGCGTCAGAAATAAATACTTAGATCATGATCTAAATTAAAATGTGCATTCAAATTCAAGGAATGTTCCAGTTTCTCCAGAAGAATACTAACTTGTTCTTGAAAGTACGATACGAATTTGACTTCTTGGAGCAATGGTTATTGATGTATAATTATTTTTCAATTCGTAAATAGTTATAAATGTTTATTTACTATATTATTATTACATCTTCACGCCAGGTCCTGTCCGAGGTAGACAGGGAGCATCAAGTGCCAAATATCTCTATACTTACAGACCTGACGTGGTTCACGCAGGACTCGTAAAAAATGTCAAAAAGGCACTTGGAATGTGAGAGAATGCAAAATAAGACGATTGAAATAATTGATGAAATCTTATACTATATACTAAATACACAAAAAATTAAAAAAATGATTTGCCATTGCCGTATTCTTAATAAGGTTTTTTTAACTCATTTGATTATTCGCTTAATTAGGTTTAAACATCGTCTCTACACAAATTTACGGTCTCTGTCGTTTCATAACGTAAATAGTTTTTAAGAAGGGTCTAGAATATAATTGAACTCGTAGGAGTGAAAATGCAAGTGCGAAGTAATAATTGCACATATGTACATACATAAATAATTACATTTGTAAAGTATTGCGATGGAATCCGTGATAATATCGACAATCCAAGTAATGATTGTATTATTATGCATTGTACTGCGCAGTACGGTTGTTGTTTCTCTGCTTTTAACAGCTTAATAGAATAATTAAACAGGCTGTCGTGACGTGTTGAGTGGTACCATGTGCGCAACAAATAAGCCGAAGGAATTGTTAGTATCAGAGAGAAGTCTCCAACACACGATAAGGTTATATCTTACAATGTGTGGGGCAAATATTGCAGAAGACTGAATATGTAATTCAGCTGTAATAATATGAGCAAATTGATAATTAAGCGGTTGCGCAATTTTTAATTTATTTTAACTAAAGAAACAGGCAGAACAAAATTTAGACAGGGCTAGCTCAGGACGGCGCGATGGTGATCAATACAGGAGAACTGAGACAGATTGATGATGATGACCAAATATAATAGCGAAATATGCTCCAACAATTCGTAAACCACAAAAAAGTGAGCATTTAAGTTATTTTAAGTAATAAATTAATAATTAACCTTATCATTTAAGTTTTGGGCAAGAATAAAATGAAATTAGTTGATTCGGTCTAGTTACAAAAAAAGTTAGAGAAAGTTGAAATTGAGAAAATCTAAAAGAGCCTGTGAATTATACAGTTGTTAAATTATATAAGGTTTAGGAAAAAGAACGATCCATGCCAATACTATAAATAGCCAGCGTTGATCTGCCGCCGATGACCCCGAAATGCCGCGTCGAATTTTCTTTGGCAAAGCGCGCATTCGTATCTTACTCGTATAATCCACATCTGTGGGGTGATTGATCTCGCCGTCGTATATAATTTTGAGAGTTTTCTACATCACAAGTCACGTTGAAATTTTTTCAGAAAACGTGCCCAAAGAGGTAACTCATCACAAATATATGTGGTAATGTTTGGACTGTTGTTTCATCTCAATGTTGATATTGATGTTGAAAAAGTATGCAAAGTTTTCACGTCGAGAAATAGGCGTAGTGATTCTTTCATCATTAAAGACTTCTTGCGTATAAAAACAAACTCTATAAACTCCCCTTCCAGTTAAGCACTTCTTGGGATACAAAACTATAACCTAGAGACAAGCTCTACTCATGTACAATTCAATTGATTTTTCCATAGTTTTTATTATGTGCATTTAGTTATGGTGATTAGATAATTTAAATTTTGCTATTGGTTTGTGTAAAAAATATGTTAATGAAGTAGCAAAGGGGAATATAATGTAGTATTCAAGCCATGCAAACCATAAACAAATATAACTAAAACCAAACAAGAGTGAACGTTTTAGATGGAGTTCACAGTTAAATCAAATAAAACCGGAATTCCTCAAGCAAGCATAATTAAGTCCTAAAATTTAATGCATACTCATAAGTAAGTTAAATAATGCCAGTATGTCACGAAATTCCATCCAATAATACTTTCGTACGTTACAAAGGCACTGTTCTTGTTATTTTATGGTTAAAAAGTAATGGCGACCTTGTTGCAGGTCAGCGGGTCTGCAGCCCGAGCGGCGCGACGGGTGCAGGCGCCTCGTCGATAATGCAAGCGTTGACCATCATTAAAGGCGTAAAGTAACTGAAAATTTACACAACGGAGAACATTCCGTAAAGATTTAAGTACACTGTTCACCGAGTGAAAGATCGATCGATAAAGGAAACAATTTATCGCTTTTTTAAATACCTGACATCCGTATTGAAATTGATTAATTCTTTGAGTTTCATGATGTTAATGACAGGCATACGTACGTGTACTATGCATATAACACAGTTATGATTAAAACAATGAGTAGTTATTTCTAAATGAATAATAAATAATTTGTAACAAATCGATTTTGTTACTCTTATTAAGTTATTCAGCCTTTACAGCTTCACACACATGAGCGAAAGCTACATCACATATAATAGTGAAATTTTATTGAGAGTGTAATTTTACGAGAGTGATCTTGTCTTTGCGATTTACCGACACATCTGTGGTGTCGATTAATGAATGGTTTTAGAACTTCGATGTCCGGGGTATCGCTGACTGTTTCAACATCCGGAGGAGTAGGATGGTATTTCGCAGGTTTTAAGTAGCTTATTACAGTCGCTTTAGTTTTTGAGTTCAAAGGAGTCTTGCTGGCGATTGTGAAGACTATGGAAGCACAATTTTGTCATTAGGAGCAAATATGACGTTACAGTTCAATGCGAGGGATATAAAATCTTAGTTTTTGGTTAAAGTAACACCATGCTATATTTTTTGCTTATTTTATTAATTTCATTTTCGACATTGTTCGGTTTTAAGTTCGTGGAGGTTTCCTTCAAACTATTATATCAAGAAAATTGTCCGGATGACGACCAAGACCAGCAGCGCAATATCTTTTAGAGGACCAATATCCATGTTGGGTAACTTAGCTACAGTA
>DWMG01003515.1:0-11818 GCA_018244855.1 Elbella merops
GATGTTTTCCTTCACCGTTAGCAAGTGATATTTAAATTAAAAACGCACTTTTGTAAAGAGGTGCGCGCCATGGATTTTAACCCGGCACCCCCGGAGTGAGGGGTTGAATTCTTAATCACTAGGACGTCACTGCTTGTTGGCTATCACTTGGCTATCACTGTTTTCTATCGTTGTAAATCTAATATACATATACATAATTATATTCTACACGAAAAGATCTCTTACATAGAGCAATTGTTACTAAGTAATTGGATTAGATATTATTATTGGGTAAATTTTACTCCCTCACTTGCTTATTCACAATCTAATCATTGGAAACTCTTGAGAAATTTTGATGCAATGTATTCCAAAGCAATTTAGCCTGAGTAGTAATGTGATGGATAAGTCCATTTGAATGTGTTGAGACATACGGTTTGATTAGATGACAAGCAAAGTAAAGTAGTCTGAGTGTTCCAGACGTTTTGAAAGTTTTCTTATGACATATGTCAGGCGTAGAAACTGTGTTATTTATAAAAGCGCAAACAACAAAGAGAATAATGGATAAAAAAAAAATGTGCATAACAATGTAATAAAATGGATAAATTGCTAATATTCTAAATTAGCTTTTTATTTCCAACTGAAAAGGGTGCTCAAAACTTATAAAATACTCGTGAATAAATGTTATGAAATTCCCAAAAAATATAGGAGTGTATGGATTGGACGAGCTAAATTCTAGGCTTTGAAATGATATATTTAACACGAATATAATTTTCTGAAAGCTTCAAGTATCGGTATAGAATGCAATTAGTGCACGTATGGACTCGGGCGGCAATTAAACAAAGTGGGTCGACAGTTAGAATAACGAATGGTTTAAACGCTTGGCGCTGTTCGGTTCATCAGTGATACTTGAAACGGTTTCAATTTTTAATTATCTCAATTACTATAGTAGTTGAGATAGTTCAGTTGACTGATTGAATAACATTTTCCCGACACTTATTGTTTTTTTTCCTACTATACACGTAACGATACGTTACGTGTATAATAATAACGTGTATAATAAACGTATATAATTAACGTAAATAACGTGTATAATAACGTGACACATAATTTATTGACTTTATACAGCCTTATAAAGAATCAGAGCAGACAGTCAATCTGTCTAAAAATCATACCTATAATTATCTCTCTGCGGATGCATAACATAAAATAGAACATGAGGAAAACAAGAAAAAAGGACCCCCAAATAATTTACAAATTATATCAAAATAAGCAACTTCTCCCACCACCATCCCGACTGAAAGTAATGAGGCTCACAGTAACCGAAGTACTCCGACTAGCGGATAACAGAGAGGCGTGGAAGCAGCTCGTCACCTCCAGCTGCAAATCTTTTGAGGACGGGCACGCCTTTAGAAATGAAGTACATGATTGAGAAGAAGAGAACGAACTTCATCTAACCTATACATTAAGGGTACTAACAACGCTTGAGTAACTTCAGACTCGACAATATTCCACACACTTATTCTAATTAAACATTACATAATCTTCACAGTGTGGATAAGGCTGGTGTATATAACCAAAGCTCAAATTTACTTAACATCATACGTGCATAGCGAGCAGTTTCATTTTGCTGAGTCCACCTTTATTAACTCGTGTTAGTATTTACCACGATTAAGCTAACTTTGTGTGGACTGTAACTACATATATATACCTACATAAAGGGCTGTTTGTTTTCGTTTCGACGAAAATTATAGAATCGATTTTGTACCTTTCGATTTCTTGAACTTCGAATCGTTATAGAGTTTTTGAGGATGATGCTTCGGATAATGTACCGTTTATATAGAATTGAACATTTTGACATCGATTGACAGCGATGTAGGCGACTTTTACTGGCACACGAAGTGCTCGGAATTAGTTAATATTATTCGTAACAAAGAAGTAAATAAACGAACCGCAATCTTACAACTGTTTAACGTTAATCGTTACTATGAATTAATTCTTTAAATATGGAAAGGTTAGACAAATCTTTCAACAGATAATTTCTGTAATGGTTGGCAAAATACAGTCCACTTAACTGACATATGTGTCCGATGTTTTAAAATTAAATTTAATTATACAGTAAGGTTTAATTACCACTGTACAATTATAACAATCAACTGTGTAATATGGTCGCCGAAGCACGAATGTTCTCATTATCACCCATCCACTGGCGAACCGCGCCCAGCGATTAATTTTATAGATCATTACATTAACTCAATGATAATTACAGTTTTTACAGACGATGTTCGTTGAAAATATTTAAAAGTTGACATCTTTTCCATTCACAAAACTTATGCTTAGTAAAACGTGAGTCTTGTACTACCGATAAAAATCCTACAAAGTATGGATGTGTAGAGAGGTCTAAAAATAAATATTTAGTACAAAATCTTTAGGCAAAAATCACTATAAAACTAAAAAAAATTAAATGCTCACGCAAGACTAATTTACACTTTTGCGAAATTTTATAGAATACTTTTTTGCTAATAATTCGTATTGTTCGTTGAGGACGACGCTTCTCCGCCAAATATACCCGCAATATATTGCTACGCGGTTGACAACGCGCGACCTATATAGCGGCTATTTCTGATGTGATACTAAAATTGACATGGACTGATGAACAGATCTTCTACGTTTTAGTTTTGATTTTGTTATAAAATGACGGAATTTTAATATTGCACAAAGAAAAATTAATACATATATTATATGTGCCCTGTAATTGATGACTCTGACTCACCTGTCATAACAGTAAATGAACATTTTTTTATATATGTCCGTGTGGAGTCAACTTAGACAAAAAGAAGACAATAATTTTTGCAGAACATTGTTTCTCGTGGAATAGTCGTAACTAATCATTATGTCAAAAAGTATACTTAGGAAAAGTAAGTCACAATCGTTTTCATGGTCTAAATTCACAAACGCTATATTCATACACACGCACACACAATCACACACACCCACACACACCCACACACACGCACACACACACACGAACACCCACATACACACGCACACATACACACGCACACATACACACACATTTACACTCACCATACGTATACACATATCTAGTTAAGTGTGTTTGTATGTATTCCTATTTGTAATGTTTGTATTATTTAATGCAAAACCCACGTTACATGTGTCAGAAAAAGTTCAGAGCAAATTAGTTTAACCAGTAGGTACTACAATGGAATTCACCTGAAACCGCTCTTTCACTGAGATTAAACGAAAACACGAGAGTACTACTCGTATTTCAATAAAACGGGCACGTGTCCTTAAATACGTGATCGAGTAAACATGTAACGTAACCTCATATAACACGGGAGTATTGTAACTAAAATAGCCTGCCGCGTGTTATATTTTTGTTACTATGTATCATACTCATAAGAAGCGTAAAATATCTACATGAAGGTTGGGTGGAGAGAGTGAGAAATAATTAGTAATAAAGTCATATTACTTTCGATTAAATTATTTAAATCTCGATCCTGTCTGAGAACTTCATATTATATTTATTTATATACACGTATTTTTAAAAGTATTGTTCTATATGTGATGGATACTTAGTTAACTTTAATATTAGAAGTCATACTTTAGTATTATACATAATGAGGAGCAAATTCGTTTTTGAATATTTATAAAAGGTACATATTACTTAATCTGCATATTTCATTTGTGTGATTCTTTTGATAACAAACACCTGTTTCTATTAATCAAAAACAACTCTTACCATGAACCCAATAGAGTGTATATTGGGTTGAAGAATAAATTACGTAGAGCTACGAATGTGTTGTTTGTAGAGGCGTAATTTATTCATAGAACCACTTTCAGCTGAATGAATCGAAATATGCGTAGGTGACGTTTCAGTTACAAATGACATACAAAGGCACACAGCTTTCAATATTTAAATCGTCGTTTAGGTAACAGTTTAGAATTCTATTTCGTTGCTGTCGTGATTTAAAAGTTAGCAGTATTTATTGTTTGTTGGTAATATTTATTATAAACGTAACAAACGAAACAACATCCTTGTTATCCCCAAAGGGATAGGCAGAGGCGTATAGTAAAACGTTGTACCAGTTACGTTTTTATGTCCTACTATGGATTATGTGTGTCTGTTTCCTTACAACGGGCACAGACCCAGACACTACTACTAGAAAATCAAAGTAAGAAAATCCCAGGTACCCGATACGGGATTGGAACCCAAGAACTCTCGATCAGCATTCGCGCTTGCAGTCACTCAACCAACGAGGCAATCAGTTTATAATAATACAAATATTTTTTTAATTATTTGCAACATTTTAAATGACTCGTAAACATACATACATTAATCATATCGCAATGAAAACTCAACTGACAAATTACATACTTTAAAATTATTTAAGCCCGATCTAACACTTAGAAATTGACGTTCATTTTAAAGTTTGCTCTTAAGCTTGACGTACTACGCAATATCAAACGTCTTTAACAAACAGAAGAGTACGTGAAATGTAAAATACATTATACGAGAGGAGCTGTAATGGGAATGAAAGATTTATTACTAGTAGTGTACTTAAAAGGAACATCCTGAGTTATATCCCAGGAAGTATAACAAATGATGAAGTGTTATAACTTAGTACTGTGGTGTACTTATACTGTGACAGTTTTAGAGTGTCTTGGAGAGCTCCAAATAGAAACTTCTCGATGGCCAGCGCGCCCGCCTGCGGACCGATCGAAAATTCGGGACAAACTTTAAAGACGGATTAAGAGATGGAATCCAGGCCATCAGCCAACTAACGTATTAAGTAAATATTGATGGTATTTATACTAAGGGCTTACAGTACACCTAGATTTCGAAATTTTAACACACGTAAAGTAAACTTTACATATCTGATTATATATTTGAAAAAATGCATATTTATAGGTACATAATTGATTACAATGTCTGAAAATATCTTTTGGCAGTTTTGTGGAACATAACCATTTCCATCATCAACATCAACTCGTTTTTTTTCGTTGTCCGACATGGAATACTGTTCTTAGAATTAGAATGTTAAAATATTAATCTTGAAAACGCGTTAAGTAATAAAAATGTGCCCGTCGAGATTCGAACCAAGGATCCCTCGAGTGAGAGGCCGGATTGTAGGCCCCCGGGGCAATACCGCTGGTATCCGGTAACAATTTTAGCCTACGTTGACAAACAAGGTAGAGTCAGATCACAAGCCAGAACATCACTAACAGCAGGCAAGCATTAATATTAATGGTGATTAACCCACCATCACCATATCTATAATATGATGAAACGGTTACTAGTCAAATAATTATTAAATAATTTATCGGTTGTCATAATGTTCGACAGATTAAAAGCGACATTCCATAACAGTCCTTATTGTATGTACATTAAGAATCAAAGTTCCATCACAAATTTTGTCATGGAAATATTATTGTAGTCAATATCTAATTGTGTTAGCTATTGTATTGTATTGTATCTGTGTTATTAGCAGTTTATTTAATAAATGTATTTATTCTATTGTATATTTTATTATAATAACATCGAGTTTGTATTTTCCCGAAGAGGTCAGTAAAGGTGTATTTAATTAACATAAAACCCTACTTTGTTATTGATATTATTTGTCTATAAAAATTCTGTACAATTGTTTACCCACAAATTAAACTGTGTATACCTTTAACTACGAAAAGCATTTCGGACCCGTTATAGAACGTATAATACAATATCTCAGTTTAACTTCACACAAAGCCGTCTGAATCCAAAATTGCCAAATCAACAAAGGCTGTTCTGAAATAACCAGACAGCTGATAAATCACATACGAGTATATGAATTATAAACAAATATTTATATAAATAGATAGTTTTAGACCCATACTTAAAATCAAACTCATCTCAAAAATGTTTACGCTGAATAGAAATCGAACATAGAACATATTGCTGACAACCACTAAACCAACGGAGCGGTCAATTAAACCTCTACCGGTTACATAATACCGCTGTCATTCGAACAACTACGTGAAACTCGTTACAGAAGGAAACTATGCATTACTGCCACACTGTTCGTGTTCCAAAGCCTATTTGAGTAGACTTGAACGTTTGAACTTTCTAGAAATTTCAAACTGAAATAGCGGTCTCCACCAACGATTGTTCCCCCTAGTTCTTTGCCTTAGTTGAACAGATAGACTAGGTGGAAAAGAGAGATCGAAAATCTGTTACCATTTCAATAAATTAAATCTCTAAAACCGCTGTTTTCATTTAAACGCGCTCTCAATGGAAATACAAATATCTTCTTTTTATCCGTATAAAATAAAACGTAAATATACTGGTGTATATACATACATACATACATACATACATACATACATACACATCCTCACCCCGAGGCCCGTACAAGGTAAGCAGAGAGTACGGAGTCCCAAATCTATCCTTGCAGACCTGGCGTGCTTATTCCACTTTCATATTTTGATATACGTTAATGTTTTTGCTATCTAATGCATTTATCTTCAAAATCTCTTTGATATTATATTTGAAACTGTATATATTATTTTATAACAATGCTCGTTTATTCGCAACTCGTACGTGTCCCTGTTTATTGGTTTCTGGTTCGTACAAAACGCCACTGTTATGTACATCCGCAACCGGGTCAATCGGCCGCTCGGTTCCGACACGACAATGCTTTTTCGGAGTCGCTGGTTTGACATTATTTACTAAGTTTAGTTCGATGTGTTTCTCCGAAATTTATCATTCAATTCCAGTTAAATTATCTCTTTTATATTACTTGTAATTGGTTTCTATATTACATTACTTAACATGTACTCGTAATTCAATTAACTGATTGAAAATTGATAGACAAATAAATAATTGTAATATTCATTAGGAAAATATTAAGGACCTTCTCTATGAATAGGTACATACTTGGCAATTGTCTTAATGAATAAACGACATTATAATTGATTTATTAAATTAATTTCTCATTTATTTT
The DNA here is from genome assembly GCA_018244855.1 of Elbella merops. Lineage (NCBI taxonomy): Eukaryota > Metazoa > Arthropoda > Insecta > Lepidoptera > Hesperiidae > Elbella > Elbella merops. Next base: position 6,978 of record DWMG01003515.1, read on the forward strand.
ATAAGTCATATAGCACATTATCCTTTGTAAGTGTTATCAATTTAATTAAGAGCTTAAATTAATAACTTATTTCTAATCAATATTCTCAATTCATTAATCTATCTTACAATATATTATTACGTTATTATAACCGGACAGAAAGTTTTCATTAATGTTACTTATACGCATATGTCACTAATGACATATAGAAACCCGGGTATGTAATAAAATTTCAATACTGTTAAGGATATCCGCAACCGGGTCAATCGGCCGCGCGGCCCTACACGACAATGCTTTCCACTGTACCCGGATGATTGACGTCCTACCCTTGTAATGTCGATCGCCATTTCATTAGCACTAGTCAATAAAGTCAATGTTTATTGGCAGATTTTTCTTCATTAAGGCCTAATAATGATTCTACAAGCATTATTGAATTGTATTGAAAATGAAATAATAATAATCGACCCATTTATCATTCCACTGTTGAAATAAGAGTCTCCTTTCATATTTGGAGGGTTAAGGCCCTAGTCTACCACGCTGGCCAAGTGCGGGTTGGCAGACTTTACACACCTTAGAATTTTTTTTTTTTTGTAAGTTCTAATTGTGCTAGATGTCCTCACGATGTTTTCCTTCACCGTTATCAAGTGAAATTTAAATGTAAAACGCATTTTTGTAGAGGTGCACACCATGGATTGAACCCAGGACCCCCAGAGTGAGACATTAAAATCTTAACTAGACTCTATCACTGCTCTATTGACAATATTAACAGTATTTTCTCGTTTTTGTTAAGTACATATAAAGTAACTTTAAGCTATCATGTAAATATAAAGTTAATGTATTTGTAAATGAACGAAGTCGTTAGCTGCTAATGTTTGTGATACAAACAAACACGGAAGGGTATAACAGGACATAATCGTTTAAGCTTCGTTGGCCGGAAAGCTATACATAAACCGGTTTGCATTCGAAATTATAAAACTGGTCGAAAACAAATTTTGACGGAAAAATTTTATTATACAAAAAAATACAACATAGTTTGAATTGTATTAGATCTATGCATTGGAAAAGTATTGACACGTTAGGCAACAAAACATGTCAATACTGTACCGGACATCCGGAACCGGGTCAATCGGCCGCGCGTCCTACACCACAATGCTTTCAATGTAGCCGGATGATTGACGTCGTACATTGTAATAGTCACAAGCTATTTTATCAGCAGCCGGTAATTTTTTTTCCTATTCTATGTTATTCGCTTTTTTCCTGTATGAAATCCGTGTTTTGGTCCGAACGCGGCTCCAGGTAATAAACAATATTAATACTAAATAATAAATTCAGAAATCCTATCCATAATGAATTCGGTGGTAAGTTGGATCATAAAGTAAAATATTTTCGGGAGCATTAAAGGATTTCGCCACTTTGAAATAAACGTCATGGAACAGTCACTCCAGTTGTTTCAACACATAGTCAGGCACTCATGATGGTATAAAAATATCCCACAGATGAGTTGGTTAATCAGCACCATCTTAAATGGTAGTATGTGGTAATATGGTGTGGTAATGGTCAACAGCTGATAAAATCAGCGCACAAGAAATCGTAAACAAGTTGCAACACCCCAAACTAAAATTCCTCAGGTCTCATAAAAATTTAAGCACTTTTAAATTTCATGTTACACATCATCATCATCATCAGCCTTTCTTAGTCCACTGCTGGACAGGCCTCCCCCGAAGGGGGGTTTATGTCCGTAATCTCCACGCTAGGCATGCGGGTTGGAGTTCGCAGGGCACCACAGCTTTTCGCACCGCCGGCGCTGTAATAGTAATAGTTCATGGAAAATAAACGACATTCAGCCTAGTATTCTACTTAAAAGTTATATTCAATGCTCTCAACTCCTGCAAACTCTTTGTTCCAGTCTTCATAATTATTACCACCAACTATTATAATAATTTCACTATTAAATAGTAGGTTTTTCTCCATGTACCCGCTCTTAGTTAAAAAAAAACTTGATAAATTTTCTAAATTGCGAAAACGAGACTATTTACATTTTACCGTTCCCTGAATTCAATCAAACATAGCCATTCGACTGATATTAAATCGGGCAATGGTAGTTAACTCTATCGACGTCTGGAAACTTAATGAAAAATGTGTCATCGCAGACCGTCGTGCCAATAATTAAATCTCAACGAAATAAGCCTTTACAAAGTTAAATACGAATTCGCTAGTTTCCGATCTACACTGTTTAATGAAGTTTTAATAATTCACATCGTTCTCGAAGTTACGTTCTGTGTTACGGAAATTCTGGAACCCTCCATTTGTGTAAGTTCGAACAGATAAGCGACAGGTACTATTGACGACTTATATAACAATAATATATAAATCTGATAAGATTTTTGGTTTTTATTTTATTGTCGCGTTAATTCTATGAACATAAACATATGTTAGATAGTACCTTTGGTCTATATGTATATATTATCTTTGTATAATATATTATGAAGCACATTTGTATGAGCAAATAATTAAAATTAAAGAGCAAATAGAAATAAATAAATAAAATTAAAATGGAATAAATAAAATTAAAGCAAATATTTATTAATTATAAGCAATATATTATGAAGAACATTTTTGCTACGAATGGTACACATCATCAAACTATCATGCAAACCTATCTGGTTATTGCTACTGAGTAGAAATTACGATGAAATACAGAACTATACTCTTATACGAGTACATACCTCCCAGCAAAAAAAATATACTAAACTAACTGACATAAAAGGTACTAGCTCTACACTCTAATACTTTCTCGCAGAAGTCTACGGGTGGCAGTGGCCAGTTGTTCCTGATGCCTGTACGTTTCCTACTTCACATACAAAATAGGACTAAAATACAAATACTCCACAGCAATACACATATAGTTGAGTATAATTAATAGATATAATTTTAATTATTACTTGATGTATTTACTGTTGCTGTGGAGTTGCCTGTGACAATGTTCATCATAAGAACATATTCAGGTCAGATACCAAGTACCTACCTTAAAAACTAAACCAGAATGGAAAATTTATATACGGATAGTGTACATATACATATATGCAAGTAGGTCACAATACATTATTGCAATGTGTTCCGAAAATTCATGTAACAATGGATGGCCTACATAAATGGACGTATCGAGCATTCCACTTCGAACGTGAGGCATATCACTGGGCTTGAACCGATAATCGAATGAAATTCTCTTACCAACCCCCGGATATTGATATTTTAAATTGATAACACTCTACATCTGTGGTTAGATGCGAAGAGCTGAAGATCGAGCTCAGTGGTGTGCCATTGGGGAGGCCTATGTCCAGCAGTGGACGGGAATAGGCTGATGATGATCATGCTGATGATGATGAAGTCTACATCCAAATTATAATCATCATTATCATCACATCAGCTTTTACCGTTCCACTACTGGACCTAGGCCTTTCCCATGGTGTGCCACGGATCCAATTATAATCACAAACAGTAAATATATACACATAAAAGTACCTTTTTAAACTTATTTTTTAATTATGTACCTACCAAGTTTTTAAAGTGGATTACGTCAACTTTTTGGAAATAACACTACTATGTGTCGTATAGGACATTTATACAAACTGATTCTATTATGCGCTAACTCAACTAACGTCATTAATAAGTCAGATAACAAGTACTTAAAATTGAACAACTAATGCCAACTGAACTAACAAACACTGTTCCATTCGTATGGTCCTGCTTGAAATTGGTTGCTAATGTCCATAGGCGTCAGTAGCCACGTAGGACTGTTGCCAGTTGTTTGAATATTCACACGAAGAAGCGGAATGCGATCTATAAATAACCGTCCCTTACACTAGATTGAAATCGTACTCGAAATCATTCACAAATGAGCGAGAAAACCTGCTAAATCAGTCTCCTGCTCACTTGTTAAATCTTTTAAAAGAATTTTGAAAGCCTTCGACAGAATTACTGTTACAGCTGCGCAGCTATAGATATTTGTTGGCAAATTTGTACAGAAAGTGCTACCACGTCATACGTTCAAAATAATTGAACTGAACTCGCGCTGTGTGTCTTATGATCCTAACTTTTTTCACAAACATTTTATCCGTAAAGCAATGAGCTAAACGAATTATGGCCCCTGAGAGGTCGGCTCTCGAACAAAAGGCGCACTCGTTAGCGCTCCGTTGTTTACAAGTCCCCGGGATCAGAGTTTTTATGGGACAGGGGACTCCACTAAAATGTTCTGGAAAGTTCTTTTATCATTCCTATTATAAAGTACGCTAGACACACAATGTTTATCGCCTAGAAGTTGGAATCGAGAACAAAGAACTGCTATTTATATTAATAAGAAAAATGCAAAAATAATTTTTACAGAGATAAACCTATTTGCAAAAATAATGAATATCTTAGGGCATCTCACATACTACCGCCTAACAGTAAAGGCTGTTAATGGCTACTAGACAGCTGAAACAAAGCAAAATACAACGGCAAAATCACTCATCCTCAGACAAATATTTATCCCGAAAGTGACTCGAACCCACTACCTCCGTAACTAATCCTGTGTAAGGTTTATCAAAAGTATTTAATTACCGCTCATTAATAATTTGGAATGTTATATTAACATTGTCTACGTTATAAAATGTTACAATATTTTTGTACTAAACAAAATATATATAGGGGTGTAAGGGGTTTCAACCACCATCTCAGGAACCCAAGCCAACCTCACCTGCACGTAGTACACCCTGCTATGACAGACGAGGTTCTGGCGACCGGCTTATTGCGGTATAGCGCAGCCTAAATAGGCACGGCTAAATGCCCTGGCCGCCGACGGGCAGCAGCGTCGGCGGTGCGAA
>DWMG01003516.1:0-11818 GCA_018244855.1 Elbella merops
GGTTTTAGCCCAGAATTTTGCCACGCTGACTGCCTCATCACTGGCAGTCATTAGGTCGTCCTGGGTGCAGGTATTGAGCACGTATTATATAGTTAATTAATATATTGTAAGGTATATGGACTTTATGGTATTGATATTTTCAAAGGACGTTGCTGCTCTATGGTTTAATACAGATGTGTATAGAGCAGATGAGTATAGAGCTAGAGCAGAACCATAATCAATGGTAATTATGCTGTGTTTCAACGCTTACTAACAGCGGATTAGAACGCGCGGCCGGTATACCTAACATTATTAGTACTCTCCATTAGTTTCCAATTACGTGTGATCGTGATCTGTTTCATCCTTTAATACTTCTTATCGTTATCCTTAAATATCCTTTAATAAATACTTTTTATTTCCATCTACTTTACTGATTTATTAGGGTAAAACAAAATAGACGTATATTTAATAATATCTGGGTACAGTTTCACACAAGGATATCTGATTGTACACTGTCATTTATTTAATAAATACATTTTTCAATATCCATTATTAATTTTGTAAATCTCAACGCACGTCACTATTCTACTTGAATTGGGACAATTAAAATGATTAACAAATTAAAAAAAAGTTTAAGGCCCTTGAAGATTATCAACTAAGTATTCTTGTTATAAAATTTTGTGAACATATCGTCATCGCAGTTAAAAATCACGATATGAAAACTGAAGTGTTCAATGTTGATAAAACAAGTTTCAATGTAACATCACGCCCGTAATCCCCGAAGAGGTAGGCAGAGGAGTGTAGCACACCTCCACGTTTCACCAGTTAAGTTTAAGTCTCACGGAATAGGTGGTGAGCCTTTTGCCATAATTATAATAATGTAATGTAATGATTATAATAAAGTTGTTCTTAAACCAGTGCTACGCGGACTATTCGTGGTTTCATAGATAACAATTTATACCGCCAAATCGTCCACAGTCTATGGCATAATAAGAATTTATTCAAGTGTTCCCTATAGCAAAAAGGTTAAGAACTTTATATATCTTAAGAACTGTTAGATAATCTTAAGACTTATAAGTATCACATATATAATATCCATATATGAATATTGTATTGCTTATATATCTAACACTAGGTTAATGTTTGTTAATCGCTTCTTCATTATTCGCATATATGTATTCTACTGTTTATCTGTATCCTAAATACACGTTATAATTCAAATTTAAATTCTGAAACATCGAGCTTATTTAAATGGGGTCTTGTAACTAATGACGTGGTTATAATCATCATAATCATTAACATTTTTTTATTTTCCTACTTTGGAATCAAGCCCTCTACCATTATGGGTAGATGCCATAATTTGCCATTTCACATTGCCACATTGGCGAAACGCGAAATGTCACATTGGCAAAACGCGAGTTGGCATGTTTCATACGCTGAGAAAATTATGAAGAACTCGGTTTTCTCACGTTTTACTTCACCATAATTGTTGGTACCTAATATTACATTAAAACTTATTCAGATTTTAATATCTGGGTAAGATATCACAGAATATATTGTATAGACCTTACACTTGTACATAGTACATAAAATACAGTACTTATACGAAAATTATATTCAATATTATGCCGTTTAATATTCATTACCTCGGAATTTCCTTGGCATGGCATATAATTAGCCATTTTATGATTAAAACGAGGCTATAAGTTATTGAATTCTGATACACGAACGGGCACAGTTTTAGAAATAAACCATTTACATGAGTAACTCCTTAATGTTCGATTAAATCGTAATTTTACAGCCATAACGGCATGGTAATATTTACATTAATATTATTAATAATAAAGCTGCTACAGATTTGTTTTGTAAACATAAAAATAACAATAATAATGACTAATAATAAACGTAGTGTAAGACGCCCCCCAGCTAGGTGGAGTGACGATATACGCAGTGGCTGGCAGTGGTTGGATGCGGAGAGCTGAAGATCGAGCTCAGTAGCGTGCCATTGGAGAGACCTGTGTCCAGCAGTGGACGGGAATAGGCTGATGATGATGATGATTAACTAATATTATTATTCTAACTTGTATAATTCCAAGAGTCCGTCGAAAATCGGTATTGCTGAAAATTTAGCCTCAAAACCACATAAATATTGAATATAGTGAAACCTGCTCTATTATCGTTTAGTAAAATTTTCTAAAAAAAATTCTAAGGTGTATGAAGTCTGTCAACCCGCACTTGGCCAGCGTGGCAGACTATGGCTTTAACCCTCTCAATATGAGAGGAGACCCGTATTCCAACAGTGGAATTGTAATAATGGGTTGAAAAAAAATTTTTATTTGCACTAGTTTTACAATAGTAAGGAAAGAGTTGTGTGGCATTTTGCATTCAAATATAAATTTTCTAGTTTGAGATTTATTTGGTATAAAGTAGCCCGTTACTAGCCCGGTACTACACAGTTTTCGTCTGTGAACTTAATAAAATCATGTTGGCAAAGGTATAATTGGAGCTGTTGCGTTTGCTAATTAATTTTGCTTTACGAGCTACAGAGTGGCCTGCTGGTTGCTGCAGTGCTAAATGCAGTCCCCAATGTGTCTGAGATTGACTAGTCGAGTGACTAGTTTTCATCAAGTGAACTGTAGTGTTCGAGGTTGAAATCTCGCAACCGAAATTAATGTGAATAATGCTAAAGTGCTGTGCTAAAAGTGGTACCATACAAAGAGTTATAAAATTACAAATTGTAAATCCTTTTTGAATCCTTCAAGTGTAGTATTGTTAATATTTATTTCTTGTTACACTGATATGTATAATAAGAAACAGTGTAAAAAGCGCAATTAATGTTATTGCATCGTCTACCAGTCTTGCCTTTGAGCTAAGCAGGAAATATTGTAACAATGTCAATAAAACACTATCGGTGATGCCAGTAAGACCAGGGCCTAAAAATCCTATAAAAGATTAGTGGACCGGGCAGACGTTTGGCTTTCCACAAAAAGCATATATTAGATTTTAAATTTACATTTTTTACCTACACACTGACTACAGCGCCACCTGTCGGGTTCAATTACGTTTTCAAACCATCCAAGACCCCGTTAAAATATTCACACAAAATTCGTTTAAATCAGTCCAGCCATGAAAGAGGCGTTAGGGGACAAATACAGGTACAGAAGAATTATATATGTTGTGTTAAGATTTACAAATGGTCACACACACACGCACACACACACTATCAGCCTGTCATCGTCCACTGCTGGACATAGGCCTCTCCAATGGCACGCCACTGAGCTCGATCTTCTGCTCTATGCATCCAACAAATGATCACTGCCACTTATTTTCCAATGTTACAACGTAGGTACATGTATTATTCAACAGAGTTCACAAAAGAAAGGATCCATAATAACACTTTCCATTCAATAATATTAACTATGATGTATGACAGTCTTGTTATGGAACAGAGCTCACAAAATATAATGTCCTGTGTCAAACCTTCGAAGCCTTTTGTTCTTGTCGCGATTGATTTACCGATGATTTAATGTTTTATAATTGTCATATAAGTAGGTATGTGATATGTGGGTAACATATTAATTTTGATTTAAACTAACGATGAAGGAAACACATGATTTAATATTCAATACGTCTTCGTAAGCCTGCCTTAGAATATACCACGTAGACCCATACATCTTGCTAATTCGATGTATGCCACAACTTGTTTACCCTAATGTATCACTTAGTTATCTCCCAAAGCAATAACAACTTTATTACAGCCATTTATAGTTGATTTTATACTGTCATTCGTTCCAAGAAATTTGTATTAGTGTGCGTTGAATACTGTAAACATGCATCATCGTGATTTGCATCTTTCTGCTTGGTGATACAGTTCACATTTAAGTGCGGTGACATCGGTGTAGATGCGATGTCTGTCACTTAAGATGTCATTTCCTTGCAATCGAGATTGAACTGTAATGTTACCAAATAAGGTTTTAATTTGTTTGATGTTCGTCTTTGAGTGCCGGCAGAGCCGTACCATTCGGTGCCAGGCGCGCAAGAATGCGCCCGAGTACAGTTACAAATTACTATATCGATTGTTGAATACACGTCGGGTTTTCTTTACTAGGTACCTGCGTTTTGCCGGTTTTTGCCTGGCTGACCTTTGTTTTGCTTGGCAGTTCACTTTTCTTAGAATATGTTGTTAGAACACGTTTGGTTTTTACATCTATTTAGCGTGGATTGTTGAAGCGAACGTCACGTGTTACAAGATGCCTTTTAAAGATTGTGTTGTATTTTCTACTTGCGTTCTTGATTGTATGTGATTCGAAAATCTGTCGCGTCGGAACTGAATAGGTCATGTTGGCAACATCAAAACTAATCTATGTAATGATACTGATAGTAGGTAGTAGGTACGTACTTAAAGATTTTTGCAAGTCCTTTCACCAATAGGTACTTTATACTGTGTACATCCATTTTCTTTTATAATACATGTTTTTAATATTTTTTCTTTGGTATTAAACTCAAAATTGCTCCAATGGATAGAAACAGAGTCACTTGATAATCGACAAGCTTCAAACATATTTACTAAGTTATTTCAAAAAATTATATCACGTTTTAGCGGAACTTCTGAATGAAGCGGGAATTCTCCTAAATTCTTCATCAGCGCTGGCGTAATGAGGTACGGTGTGTTTGTTTAAAATAATGAAGGTATTGAAGATCCGAAACGGAGCTTAGTCTGCAAGTGCCATTATCTCATTGTTGGGCGCGTATTGTGTTTCGTAATTACCGCAAATTAAGCTGTCTACACACGGAACGGCTAGACCGATGCTATTAATAACTCGAAACTACATTTTATATACGTAAAATTATTCTTAACTATATAAAATCACGCCTGTATTTCCTCGACTGGGTACTTAGTGTAATGTAGGTACACTCCCACCATTCACTAGTCATGTTATATGTCCCATGTAATTGGCGGTGGGTCTATGGCCATACATCCAGACTCTGGGCTATTTTTGCTAATTTAAGGTTGAAAAACGCAATAGCATTTTGCCCGACCTAGGGATCGAACCCAGGACTTCTTGATCGGCAGTCTTGGTCGCAACCGCTGGGTCATTGATAACCATGTTCTAGTAACTGTTATTTTAAGACTAGTTTTGTTCAACAAGTGGGAACCAAAGATTGTTCAGAATTTAATGTTTATTGTTTAAATCGCTAACATCTCTTCACCCTAAGATGCTTTAATGTGGCCAAAGTCACCGTATCGGGTGCTACGAAGGCAGTTCCTTGGGTTTTCGCTAACGACAGTAATCAGTATGAAATAGTTCGGAGCCTCTTAGACCCGTAATTACATTAAATCTCAGATTTTCCTTACTAATGTAGTTTTGATTGCCATGGCTGTCATTTGGTGAACCTAAAATTGTGCCTACCTATTGTAATGTCAAACAGTTTTTATTATGTTGCATCCATCCACAAGTAAATTGCTTTAATCGGTAAATTAATCAGCCTTATAAGAAAACATAGATAATCGCTGTGGTTAATGATTAGGCTTTATTGTGACATGGTAGTATAACATTATTTTTCTTTTTTTTTATTTATTTTATGTACACACAAAGGCAAAGGAATATATACAATATCAGTTATACAAGGGCAATACTTATTTCATACTGAATGCCTTGTCTGAATGTGCCACAATATGCCAGCTTAATGAAAGACGAAACATGGTCGAAGAATTGTATCTCCGTAAAGAAACTTCATTTGCTTTTAGTTTTAAAAGTTCCTAGTGAAATAAGTGTCTACGGTCATTAAAGTAGTTTTTAATTTCTAGCATACTTCTCCAAACTTTGACAAAGAGTATAGTGATGGAAAACAGACACACAAACTCCGGCTGCGACAGGATCATTATTCTCTTGATCAAAGGCCGGTTCAACATGTTATAAAGAAAAACAAAATTTCCTGTATTAAAAATGGATATCTACGTACTAAAGAACAGTAAGTTCAAGCGCCATCAATCGAAGGCATACATTACATTGATTTTTATTCCGTTATGGAGCCAATTGAAAATGAGAGCGATCTAAGCGAGCGAGCTTGACCGAAATTTAATTTTTTTCATGACCTTCCCCGTGAAAGGCCCTTTAACTTATCGTCCCATTTTATATTTACTTTTATGGGTTTTGCATAAATAAATTGAACTCCCGCTTTCACCCAAAAGTTCAGATATTGAAATGCTTTACGGAAAGTTGTGTAGATCGCGAAGTAAGTATTTATGTTTTCGAGTACAAATATTTTGAAGAGTTGATATCAGGTGACCTAAATGTAAGATAATATACATATTTTTGTTTCGTTATGAAACAATTTGTAATGTAGTCGTATGTTGCATTCTGTAGTGAGCTGTGCTGGTGTGTTATTCTTGTAAGAGCACTTATGGTCATCATGTCGCAATAATTATTGGAGCAGTCATAAGATTCACGATCCGTCAGTTCTACCAGCTATGTAGCTGTATCTGTTAGTGACATTGTTATATATTAGTATTATATTAGTTACACATGTATGTACTAGTGGCAAACTAATAGTTTAGGAAAATATAGCAATTATGCCATTAAGACGTATTGTTAAATTTCCTTAGCTTTTGACCCAATATTTCGCAATCACTGAAACATAGGAATAATCGATTTTAATCACAATAATCCTATTATGATCGTGAAATTTCGAATCGCTTAATCCAATTAATGAATAATACAATGGGTATTATAGGCCTATCATAGGTGTCTCTCTAGGCGCCTCTCGCGGCCCACGAGTGTTAGTGAACGCATAAATTATTTGGCGTTAATTAAATCCACCTCAGCCGGGCTTGCCTTCATAAACATACGAACGCCAGGACTTGGTTTATTCCGTTCATCGGAATATATTACGGGATCCGGGAGTTTTAGCACAAAAGGCGACGGATTCGAACGTACAATTGTCTTCCCTTTAATCGGAACAAGTCTGGTATAATCCCAGGATTTGAATGATTATAATTTATCCCTACGTATATTTTAACGTTATAGTTTATTAAATTTGGAGATTCTGCGAGAAGTTTTTTTGAATCCCGTTAAAGTAACATATTTTTTCCTTTACAGTTTTATCATTATCATTACAATTGAAAAAAGCGTGTTAAAAAGGGAAATAAACTCCCTAAATGGTGGTGTAGTCTTACAACTGTACATATATGCCAGTAAGACTTCAATTCGTTTTCAAATTATATCAAAAGATTTTTAACTTACTATTAATCTGTATAATTGTACTACTTACAGTAATGTTTATCTTTCATTTATTCAGACCGAAACCGAAATCTATTCTATGCGAGTATTAACACTGATTATATTTTTATTTAATATGTTGATATTTTTTGCAGGAAATATTAAAATTTACGCTGTTAAAAGTGCTAAAGAAAGCAATGTGTGCATATAGTCAACTAATTTCAATAATTGTGGTCCTCGCGACAGCATTTTAATTTTAATTTTTTATTCATATTTAGATGCTCTACATTTCTAATGCGTCTAGAATATTCATTTTTTAAATTTCATAACCCTTTCTGGCCAGCCTTAAATTTGAAACTCCTGACGGTGAGGTAAAACAAGTCATAAATTGTCTCTAAACAAATAAAAAAAAACAAACAATGCAACCAAGTTTGTAGGTCAGGGCAAAATATTCGCGAAATCTATATGTGCATACATAGTTAGGTGAGAACTGTCACTGCCATGCGAATCTATTTTAGAACCAATTTAAATGTATTTAGCTCTAGGCGTTTATTATTTAAATCGTAGATTTTTTAAATGTTTATCTGCATACAAATAGTTTGATTTCGGAAACAATAGAGCTGCCATACAAAGCAACAGCTTTTGTAAAGGAACCCGGAAATTAGTTACTCCTATGAATACATTTATAATAGCTGTTAGTTTTAAATCTACATGTTTTACGATGCTAATAATTTTAAGAATGTTTAAGCTGAACAGTCCAAAATTTGCTGCTCGAAATGAAATGAAAACGTTAAAGTTGGGTATCATTGTTGAACTCATAGCTACGTCTATCGTTTTAAAGAAAATACGAATGTTATTCAAAATGGCTGCTCATTTAAAACTTCATATTTAAAACAAGAATATCTATGTGCTTCCAAAGTATAATATTTTATCCGCTGTTTTGGAAGAAAAGCAGATACATCGTTTAGTGGTGTAAAATTTTATATTATTATTATATTATATTATTATATTATTTATATTATTATATTATATAAATATATTAAAATTAATTGTATAATAACGTAACGTAAATATTTCCATCTGATGACAGTGTTTAAAATTATTTTTTTTTGTTTCAGGTACGTTTGAATATTGGGCGCGAAATTGTGTAATATTTTAATGGTAACGATAAAATTGCTGTAAGTCGTACCTTTCGCCGAAGGAAAAGGTTCATTTTCACCAGTTGGATTCGAGACACAGTGCAGGTACAATAGTTTATTTTTGAAACGAATCTGCAAACATTGAAAAACGCTTCCATTGTAGGTATCCCATTGCGCTATGACATGGAGTTCTTGAATAAATATATCAAGAGGGTTCTTTAAGACTGGCGACGGACGCCTTACTAACTCGTCTGCTACAACTTTTGTCATCCACCCCGAGAACAGTGCACTATTTTTTCTGATAGGATTTCTCCTTATTATTCTTAAGAGCAGTGATAGCCTAGCGGTTAAGAATTCAGCCGTTCACTCCGGGAGTGCCGGGTTCAAATCCATGGCGCGCACCTCTTGACAAATGTGCGTTTTAAATTTAAATATCACTTGATAAAGGTGAAGGAAAACATCGTGAGGAAACTTACACACTTTAAAAAAAAACTTAACTTGGCCAGCGTGGCAGACTATGACCTAAACCCTCTCAATATGGGAGGAGACCCGTATTCCAACAGTGGAATTATAATGGGTCGTTTATTATTTTTTATTTGTTCTAGAGTTCATAGTCAATTACAAACAAACAACGTTGTTATATTGTTTTCAGATTACATCTTGAAAACCAGCGCCAGTTTAGAAAACCATTTAGTTCTACCATTGCCTTTTCGTATTTTTGAATCACGGAAAGCTTTGAATAGCATAAAGGTATTAAAAGTGCTCGATAACTTACAATTGTTTTGTTGAGAGATCTATGTACCTACATGTTCTATTTGGTATCGTTTATTGATTTAAATTATTGGTCGTTTTTTACTTATAAAAAAATAATTGACAAACCGTTGACAACGGAACGGAACATAGTGACGTGAATGCCAGGGACACTCAAAGACACACAGACCACCACAGGTTCACTTAGAAGTTTGCTTTCTAAAATCGTTGCAGCGTTTCTATTTTGTCAATGTTAGGTTATCTGAAGAATTAATCGATATTAACATAAGCACCGTTATTATACCGTCACGCTAGGTTCTGTATGGAGTAGGCAGAGTTTTTTCTGCATTAATTACCTACCTACTTTTTATACACGAATACCGCTTTCGAAAATAATTAATCAGTCTATTTGTATACGAATGTCGCTTTCGGATATTTCTGGCTTTCACGCCAGCAGTTATAATACCAAAAGGTGAAAACACCTAAATCATTCAATTCCTATGAAAGGTACTTCTATTGCAAGCGCCACTACACGTGGTCGGGTACTATTGGTTTGTCTAACTTGTCATCCTTAGTAGTGGCGCGGAGTCTAGATTTTTACCCGGCATGTGGTAATAGGCTACCCCCTATTACATGGAGGGACGTAAACGAAACTGGTTAAGCATGGGAGTGTACTATACTCCTCTGCCTAGTTACAGCCGTGATGTTACGTAGTTCATAATCAATAGTTATTTATTCGTAACTTACATTACACATAAAAAACATGCATAATGAAATCAAAATCATTTGTGGTTTAAGAATTCTCTGACGCTATAAAATGTCTGTTCAACGAGCGCCTTTTTATAATTTGTTTCTCATATTTTAGTACATATTTATTTAACTCGAATCTATATTACAGTGTAATTAATTCAAAAATTCAGGAGTTTTTGGTAATAATAACAAAAATAAAATAAAAAATACATTTTTTTTAATATACAAAAAGCCTTTATTACATTAACTCTTTGTATTCATTTAATGTTTATTTAACTTATAAAAAGGTCGCACTGGGGTTCGTACGTATCCTTTTGCGCGACGTGTTAAAGGACATGCAAAATATAACGATGTAAATAATTACCGCGGCGCAGCGCTCGAAGTCAAGGCCGCGTCAAGGAGAGGCCCGTGTTTGTCAAAGGAGGAAACGTTTATACCTACAGCCTTTTCGCGTACTGACACAGAGCTCGCTTGATACTCCGTTCTTTAAAAATACACACACATTTATTATGTAAACAGTTTGGATATTAACTAACCCTAAATTCAAAAATATTACTTCAGGCTATCCCAGTGTTATAATCAACAAAATAAAATGTACAGTAATTTCTACTTTTATAAAAACGGTCCTACGATAATATATTTAATTGTTTTAATATGGAGATTACTGATAATTTTGTTTTTCTGCGTTATGTTATTTAGTCCTTGAGACTTTGGGCATAAATTTAGGCTGTAATCGACTCATTTTTGAATTCGTTGGTATAATAAAATACTCTAAAATTTATTTACCGCGTTAAAATTCGTTCGTATCATCTTACTTTTCGTCAGTGGTTACTCCATTAATGAATAGAGGGTCCAGTAGTTAGTGACTTTGATTATTAAATCCGAGATTGTAGATTCAATTCTAGGATAGGGGATAAATATTTGTATAATTAGCACTATCGTCTATTGTACACTTAAAACTATCTACGTTCAATTACGTAATATTTTTATAAATTTTCTAGTCAGTATAGTAGTTACAGGCTTTGCGACAAAATGATTGTCTAATTGGTCCGAAGATATTATTGTGAATTCACAAAAATATTAAGTATACTACTGCTAGAAGTTACTTCCAAATTCAAGCAAGTTAAGAGACTTGGATTGTACTGCAGTTCATTGTTATACGGTCATTTATACGTGCAGCCAAATTTGGTTAACTTCATTACCCGAAATTTTCCAACTGCACAAAATTCTTGGCAAAGTGTCGGGTATCCGTAGATAACAATGCCTTGTTCAGACAACTGAAACCCAATGAAATTTCATTGGTCTATAGTAGTGTGCAGCTTAGCATGTCTCTTATATTTCAATACATACATATACTTTGTGACGCCTATTGACTTAAGGATATACAGAAATAAAGGATTTCCACTTGCTACGATCCTGGAATACATCTTTCACCATTTCTATATTCTTAATAGTTGTTATTCATATTTGGATTTCAAGCTCTCGCCTGTCAAGCTGTCGGCTCGCCAGCGAAACTCTCATATAAAGATTTTCGTAATTTACATAAGCTCTCAAGTTTTTTATTCATTTGTAACTGATCATAACCTAACAAAACGTAAAATCATGCTTGTAATATCCGAAAGGGTAGGCAGAGGAGTATAGTGCACTCGCACATTTCACGAGTTACGTTTACGATCCATATTCCACCGGGCACAGATCCAGACTCTGAGTGAACGATCATAATCTAAATTATGTTAATATTTAGTAGAATGAGTGTATAATATCTGTTTTATGTTACTTAAATATTAACAGTTCCACCTCAAAAAACATGAGAATGGAAGTAGTAGTAATTAGTTGGTCGTAACCCATCAGGGAAATAGTTTGTCGGATTTGTTTTGAGACAATCAATCACTTTCATCAAAGAACGATTGAGGTACAAACTTGTAGAGAGAATTCCTCTCTGAACTGTTTTTGTTGTTCACTTCTTTGCGTATGAAGTTT
>DWMG01003517.1:0-11818 GCA_018244855.1 Elbella merops
TTTGTGGAGCTGTAACCCTTTTATGTCCCAATGCCGCGATAGGTGTGGACCGTAAATATTTTACAACGATGCTCCAGTATAAATTAGTGGAGACATGGTCATACATTAGTCATCAACCCGTCCGTCAAAAGTTTTCACACCGCCTTTCAGACCTCTTACGAGGTTTAACGATTATTACCTACGGTATGATGTACATGTTTTGAATTTGTCTAGAGGTAGTAAAACTGTGTTTAAATAGAGTAAATGTTACAGCAGTAGTTCTTTAACACCCTATCTGTGACTTCCTTATTAATAACATACGTCTTTGGGCACTTAGGAAAAGCCTTATATCTTAGTGTGGTAGCAGATCCTTAAATCCCCATAAATCTCAAATCATAGCGTAAAATATGTACATAATAATTTGAGTACTGCAGCTTAACAGCATAAATGATCTTCCCGTGGTTAAAACTCTGGATAAACCAACTAAAAGCTGCGTGGAAAGTACTTATGTTGGAGTCAGTATATAATATAAAGCCGTCATAAAATACAAAGCTGTAGGCTCAGAAGTAAAATTTAAAATGTTCATGATTCTATTATGTTCTTTAGTTGTAAACTCATGTAATTATATACTAATTCAATTGACTTATAAAAAGTACATTAAATATAGTTCCTACAGACTGTCGTGCCTGAAAGTAATTCAATTACAAATTAATGAATGCCTTATAAACAAATTATTGAAGTATGTAATTACAAGAAAAAATTAATATATTTTTTGTACATTTCATTATTGTACATTCATTAGTACATCAGTACATTCACCCAACCGGCATTGGATAATTCGTAAATCAAATATTTAAATTTATTTCTCGTACGGTAATATTTTAGAGTTTACTTAATTAGATAACGTTTCAGAATTTACTCAATAACTATTTGTGTCTGGTATCGTAATTCCCAGAAAATGTTGGATTATTAAACAAAATTTACGAAGCCTTAGTACCCTGTTTTACGTTAAGTATCAGTTGCGAAATGTCCCCTTTGAGCACAATTAGGGGACCCTTACTTGACCCTTAAATTCTGCTTTAAAAGGTTGGCATGATCAGCCTTTTTGATGTACTTTAAGAGGCATTTGTATACTAGCTTAATTTAGTGATATAAGGAAAATTGGGTCATATATAGTGTATGTGACGTGATCCCAGTAATGTACTCGTATGTGATGTGAATTATGACAACATATTGTTATAACACCATACATAGTAAATAGATTAGTACCTGTTATGACGAGTACGTAATTTTTTTGCCAAATCTATATCTATACATATATGAGAGACCTTGAAAACAGTTTTTTGGGTTTTTTCCTTACGAGTATTTGTTTGTTCCCTCATGACAGAAGTGTGCATATGTACATAGGTCTACATTTAAAAATTAAGTCTGGTGATAAAGTATTATAAGAATAAAAATACAAAATACTGCCTATTCCTCAAATTTGTCGTTTTGACGAGAAAATACTCGAATATAAATTGTTTCGAGTTGAAATTCGGACTATATGCATTTTGACAAAAAATTTCGTATGATCTTATGAAACCTAATTTCAAGCTCAATAGACGACATTTACGCTGAAGGAAATTTCTTATTCCTGTAGAAAAAAGTACTGTATATATATTGTCCGCTCAGTCCGAGTTATGATAATTTAATATGGAAAGCAATTTAATAATTTCTTTCCTTATCAATTATTCGTAAATGATAATTCATGTACGAAAAAAATTGTAATAAGTTGTTAAGGAGCTATGAAATTATGAAAATATTTTTCACGACCAGATATAATCAATTGTTCATTTTTCCCTGCGCTTGGTGAACCAGGCTGGTAATGGCTAGTCGATCATTAAGCAATGATTGCTCATTTTATCGCGAACATTTGCGTCCTTTAGAGAGGACATTATTTATCGGTCATTTAGAGCACCATGAAGTAATAATATTTGGTATAAACGTAATTTGGATGTTATTATTGTTAACTTTACTTCATTACCATTATTGTCAGAATTTGATTGTCAATTTTTTAATTTATACCATCATAAAACAATGTCAAAAATGGATACCTTATGTCATCTATAATATTATATATCTATAATCAATATAAATTATTTTAGTTCTTATATAGTCGGTCTTTACACTTTAAATATACCAGCATTGTTTATAAGCAAACAAAGTAAAATTGTCACCCATGAAGTCTTCATAGAATTTATCTGCCGATAAAACTGTGATAACTTTTAGTCCTCTATCTTATAAGTGTATTGACATTCGTATTGTTTAATAATAACCAAAATGTTATGAACTTATAAAACCAAAAGCTTCTCTAAAATAATCCCAGAACATTCCCTAGCGATATGTTGACGTGGGTTACAGGAAATAAAGCGCAGCCGAATGAGATTAATGGGCTGGTTGAAAATTATCCCATCATTGAATTTTTGCGGCCAGAAAATGGAGCAGCTGCAACCCCATTAGTTTAATGACACAATTTATTCAATGTCAGATTTTTAAAAAAAGAACAAAAATAAAAAAGGCTGCTCTGATGGGAAAGGGTCATTTTCGAAAGCGGGTATACGAGTATCAGCAACATTAGAAAATCGTATTGTAAATAGATGTTTGAGATATTGATATTCAGAGAACGCTGTTTATTATAATAATTATAATTCACATTGACAGCTCCTATTATGTTTAAGCTTCGTTGGAAGTGCGTAGTTCACCTTTCCGAGCGTGCATGTTTTACACGGGTCACTCACTGACATATGCAGCACGGCTACAACACGACATTCAGCGCTGTTTGTTTACCGTTACGAGTTTGCGCAGCGGACGGCTTCGGCGTTCGTGCTCATTCTTGCATCATTTAATACGCTCGTACACACTGACTACACTTTTTGTCTGTGTGAGCTTAAAACGAACGAATGAATTAAAATGTCAATCAATGTAGGGTGGTCATTAGATCGGTATGAAAACCACGAGAAGTTTTGAAATCGTTTTTCAATTTCTTTATAACTTAGGAATTATTGGGAAATTCTCAGTTGTAGTCAGAAGTTTGGATTCATGCCCGGTATATTTCAACAGGCTCACCCCGCATTCCATGAGACGTACTCGTATAATATGTGTGGCGAAACGCGGGAGTACTATACGGATCTGCCTACCTCTTCGGAAAAAAAATACAGCCGTAATAATATTATGTTACGAGTATAACCTACGCAACTTACAGGAATTAATATTTTGTACACTTTATAATATTTTTCATTCATGCTACTCGCTCATTTGTCTATGTTCATTCCCATTTATGTTGAACACAGCGAAATGGTATGCACAATAGTCACGTATGTAATAAAATTTAAATAAAGTGCATCATAAACAGGCAGGCAACCCACCTAAAAGGCAACATGTTGCCTGCCCATTAAAGACAGTAATTTCATTTTTTCCCTTTTATACTTCTACGTTTTCTCATAAATCGAGGGCTGAAAGTAAACTGATTTAATTGGGTACTTAAATATATGCATTTAATATAAAAGAACATAATGAAATCATAAATTACCGTGCACTGTTTACAAGTCATTAAAGATCCACGGCGGTGTGTGGGCCTCTCCCGGCTTGGGGAGGCCTGGAACTAATTCCATCACACGGTTTCTATGTGGGCGGGTAAATATATTATGTTGTCGAGTTTAATAAGCTGTCAGAAGTTTTGTAAGCAATATTGGAGGTCTTAAGTCCAAAAGTGAGACCTTTTTCGTTTAGTAGTTAACGGGCCTGGCCGCTGCAGGATGGGGGTTGATTCCAATTCAGGTCCAGTGTGTGACGAGCTGGAGTGTTTGGTCTTTGCTTATATTTAAAATTATGGATATAAATGCTTGAAAATTCGTATAATATAGAGGTTTATGCCAATTTGTACCGGCTATGCGTAGTTTGGTATCAGATGGCAGTGTGTAAGTTGCTGTAACATGTCATTGTTATTATTAAAAAAAGATTATCTCAGACAAGAAAAGATTATGTCACCGAATCTTTACAACATACATATGTAGGTACATCGATTTTTTTATGTCGAAAAAAGTTGAAAGTAAAGAACATTTATTATATTTCGTTTAAATTTTGCCTTATTTTTAATATTAATTTCCCATATACCGTAGTGACATAGAAATGGAACGGTAAGTGACATAGACGAGCGTACATCGGTGACGTGTCTTGATGACATTTGTTAATGTTACATAGCATTAAATTCGCCTACTGTATACATTTTTCTTTAATAAAGGGCATACTTCATTTTTAATTCTGTCGTGTAACGCATACGAAGCAGTGATATAAAAAAGAAAAAGGGAACGGCATGTGACATAACACGAGTGTTCGTAGATTTCGTATCGTGATGACATTTCTGTTCTTTCGAAGCTTACCCGAAATTCTTTCGCCCAAATACTTTTCTATTTCGGAAATATTCTTTCCGAGGACTTTTCGTCTCACCCCAATCTATCCCTACAGCGCTTAGAAATGTAATAAGTGTAATACTTTAGTTCATACTAAAACATACTTTGGGAGTTCCCTTCACAGATTATGGACTGTAGTCCATTTGGAAAGAGCAAGAAAAGTAATAGATGTAATTTTAGTTTATACAGAAATATAGTTTTGGGTTTCCTTTTGGGGTACTTAGTGAAACTAGTGGTCCAACATTTGTTGAAACTTGAACGCAATTCATTGAACATTAAGTTTAAATATTAGTGGGATTTTCATGTCAGAGAGTACCTAAGTACTATTACTATTATTATTGCTACTCTGTGCTATTGTTTGACCACAAACTATTACGGGTGTGATATATATAATTATAGATAATAATAATTATGAACATGAAAATAATATGAATATAGATAATAATAATTATGAACTAGAACAATGTATGCCGAATTTAATGTAACAGTTTTAGCAGTCATGTAACATGTTATGTAAGTAACAGTTACTGCACTTCGTGTTAATATATAAACTTTAACTGTGCCAAATCTCCCTATTTTCATGCCGGCAATATTCTTAAAAAGAGGTACAAAGAGTTTTCTTCACGTATTAATGTATAAGTACAACTTTAGTTAATCGTATAATAGTGAACGAGTAGAGCATATTTGGATCCCATTTAAAAACTAATCTTAAGACATTTCAGTAAGGTCTATTTTTCCATTTCAAAGGAGGATTCTCGAGCGCAGTTTTAAAACAATTGGCGTGTAAAAGTACACTCTCGTAATAGGCTGAAATTTTATTTTAAATGCGGTCAAAATAATATCCCCTCTGAGCTGTTCTATTTGAAAATACACTTAAAGCGCATATTGCCGTATTTCGCATTGTAAAGGGAACATAATTATACAAAATAAAACAGTTTGAGTCAGTAACTGCCAGTGTCATATAAAATAATGAGTTTGTTTCTAGGGAAACCAACGTTTTTTGACTTAACTGTATTAGAACACCGGAAACAAAATACGATCATAATCGATGTCGAACCAGTCCGGTAGATCGTACAGGCGTTCTTAAGACTCTCACAGAGTGTGAGGAAAGCATATATATAGCAAAGCATATAAAAGCATATAAAGATAGCATCCGACATATTTTCACTACAACTTGTGTGCGTTCTCCCTTAGCATTAAATAAATAAGATTTAATGAATAAACGATCTCCAACCCGCATGCCCAGCGTGGAGATTACGGGCATAAACCCCTTTTTGGGGAGCCCTATGTCCAGTAGTGGTGATGATGATGATGAAATAAACGAGTTCTATTACTGAATATCCTTTCCACCTTACGCCTTATATAATTATATTTATTAATTCCGTCATAACGCCGTGCAGCTTTGGAATAACATGTAGGTGTTTTACAATCTGATATATACATCAAGAAAAAAGCTAATCGTTTGAAGAATTTTGAAAATTATCGAGCGAAAATTTCAGTCACTGTAATATGAGGGTAGACCGTATAAGAACCCAAACATGGTCTAAAGCGTGAAATGGTGTATCAATTAAAACGATCATCTATCCCCCACTGACAAGCTGCAGTAGTAATTAACCATTGCACCAGGAGACCATTATTGTCTAACATTGTTATGCATTGGGCTGTCAGATACAGCGCAAGGCTGCCAGTGGTCTGACTTAGCTCATTTAACTTCGCTTATTTTTGTCATCATTTTAACCCAACCATTCTTAAGTGTGCTCGAAGTTTCAGGGAAAATTTAACACACTCCAGACAATTAACTCTAGCCCACATCCACTCCCCCACAGAGACAGAAACAGAAAGAAAGTAGACAGAAAGACAGTAGACAGAAAGCACCGACTGTCATATATCTCTATCCTTACAGATCTACTATGCTTCCTCTGCACTAATAACTCTCTTCGTGCATGCGCGCCCGTTTCGGAGCCTTCTAATTTTCCTCCTAGCCAAAATCTAAGCTTACTATATTTCCGCAAATGTTCCAGAACACTTAGAATCGAAATGTGCTAAATATCCGTATAACTGTGTGCTACAGCTGCTATTTATAATACCGCGGCGTTAATTAAAAAAGTTTCGGCGACCAAGAGAATTGGCAGGTGTTGTCGATGGCTGGATGAAAAAAGTATTTCTATAAAACAGACGCTCGAAGACAGGCATTATGAAGTATAAGAAGATTTGTTGGCACTTATTAAATTCTTATCGTAACTCTGAAATAAAAATGGACTCAATTTGGTTTGGAATAATCATTTTAATATTTATTTCAAGTTCGTTTCTTTGGTCTTTGTTTTTTGTTTGGACAAGTTACGTTACCTGTGAATGAGATGTAAAGCCAATTAAAAGCATGGATAACAATCGCTTGAAAACAAAACTAATAACATATACACATATATTTTACGATTGCCTTGTCGCTCAAGTGGTTGCAAAGCGCGACTGTTAAAATAAAATAAAATAAAAAAAGATTAGAGATTAGAATTTTTAGATTTAGATTTTCTAGTCGGAATTTCTATTAGTGGCTTGAAGTATGGATCTGTGTTCGGTGTATAGGAATAGACTCACCACCTTTTCCATGGTACGAAAACTGGTGTAACTCTGGAGTGTAGGTACTATATTCCTCTGTCTACGCATTCGGGGATTACAGGCGTGATGTTACGTTTATATCTTTCACAATTCTACACAAACAAATTTCTATGTCCAATTTTGAACTAATGACGATTGATGATGTTGATAAGGTTATACCAAACTGATGAATGAAAGACCGACTCGTGCTGTTACTGTGGCTCAATGCTAATCCAGTTTATCTTGATTTGAAGTCAGTTGTTAAATCTTACTGACTGCGTTAGCGCTGATCATGAATTTCCAGCAATTGACCTCAATACTCACCGATAGTTTCCAAGGCGCACTGGAACATTGTGGTGGAACATACCCCAGGCAATTGTGGTTCAAATAAATTAAAAGAATAATCAATTTATATTGTGTGGTAAATAAGAACGGTCTAAGTAATTTACTAGAAATACAGAAACTATTTTCGGACGACTGCATTCGCCATTATCATCGAACGGTTTCTTGAAAAGTTATTGGTACCCGTCGCCACCTAGAATTAGATCTTAAATTGATCCGGAACTTTATCTGGGGTTTTTAGATGCTAACCTTGAGGACTTCAAATAATGTATTAGTTTATTTACTGTATTGTATTTCTTTGGACACAATAAAAGCGAGCAGTTAGGCTATAAATCTTACGCTTGAGTTTCCCGAAATCACAGAAGCCTGTGATATAAGTTGACAGTTGTATTCAGAAAGTTTTCACCTTCTTTCAGCTGCACCGCGAAGTAAAGTGTTTTTATGAAGTTTTATGTCGTAAGTTTTAAGACGCACTCGCGGTTTTGAAGATCGAGATACGTAATAATATTTTCATATCATTTATTCAATATAAACTTTAGAATGTTTTTTTTTTACATAAGTTTTCAATGGCATTTATAAATCTTATCTTATTGCTTTCTTATTGTTTAATTGTAACTGGTGAAAAGTGGGAGTGTACTACATTCCTCTGCCCACTCCTTCGGGGATTATAGGCGTGATGTTACGTTTTCATTGTTCAATTAGGTTCACATGTGTATAGGTGCGAGAATATTCATAGATGACTAATGTGTAAAAGGCAGTTCATTATGACTTGTGTGTGAAAAATACAGATCTAACAAAATTGAATTAAATATAATAGATCCATTTACCATCTGTTTGGTTTTGACGCAAAACTAAAGTACAGATTTTAATAAAACTTGGTGTGGACATGACAAATTTATCTTTCGTAAATTGTAGTTAGTCAGATAGTTGGATTGATTGCAATTGTACTACCGCATATTAGAAGGTTCGTTTGTTGATCATCGAAGATGCTAGTGCTTTTCTACCATGGTTTGGATGATTATTGAGGGAGAGCTGTTATATAGAGGCCAAACACGTTTGGAAATCATTCCCAAGGAGTTCGAAAATAATCTTAGAACATTTACCCTGTTACTAAAAATTTTTCATCATCATCATCATCAGCTTATCTTAGTCCACTGCTGGACATAGGTCTCCCCAAAAGGGGCATAAGCCCGTAATCACCACGCTGGGCATGCCGGTTGGAGATCGCAGGGCACGGCTTTTCGCACCACCGACGCTGCTGCCCGTCGGCAGCCAGGGCATTTAGCCGTACCTATTTAGGCTGCGCTATACCGCAATTAGCCGGTCGCCAGAGCCTCGTCTATTATAGCAGGGTGCACCACGTGCAGGTGAGGTTGACTTGGGCTCCTGAGATAGTGGTTGGAACCCCTTACACCCCTTTAAATATATACCAAGCAAAAATACCTTCTTCGATTTTTCTATCTCAGCCAACTTTTAATTTGCGTTTGAATATATTAAATAAAAACGTCAAAAATATATGTTATAATGCCGTAAACGTAAATTGGACCTAAGTATCCTATGGCAAGTGAGATTATAGCACAGTGGCGCGCACTAATTCACTTCCGGGCCCACTTCGCGCGGAGTTACTGCAGCTGACGCCCGAGGGCACTCTGGTATAGCTCGCTAACTTCATTTATGCATTTCGTAAATTCTTAGCTCTTCTACATGTAAGTCTAGTTGCTCTTTATGACTACAAACATATGTACATTTTTTTAAATTGAAAACTTTCTGTGTTTGTTATGAAATACTGTGATGAAAGATTACTTTTCTAACTTAACTTCGACGTTTTAGAAACATTGTTTTTTAGGTAATGTACCGGACATATATCTATATATTAATTCTGTATAATAATTCGAGGATTTTATTATTATTATGAATAAATTGAGAGCGTCTTAAAACAGTGTTACGCCAACAAACTACTTTATTAACGAAAATATTCATTTTCCTGCAATAAAAAGCAGTAGAAGTTTGTCAATAAGATAGCCCCGGGTGGAAATCTTTACTTCCACCTATGCCTAAGAGAAGGGGTGTGGCAACAAGTATATGCATACTAACCTTTTTATTATATTAATTTCTCTATATTAAAATTCGAATTTAAAATGTAACGTCATCTCAATATCATACCAATTGTGGTCAAAAATTTGCACGATTTTAATAATTTGCTTATTTACTAGTTTGTCATCATCAGCCTTTCTTAGTCCACTGCTGGACATAGGCCTCCCCCATAGGGGGTTTATGCCCGTAATCTCCACGCTGGGCATGCGGGTTGGAGATCGCAGCGCACGGCTTTTCGCACCGCACCGCACTTTAATTAACTTTAGTACTACTAAACTAAAACTCTATCATTTCTTTAATTAATTTTGGTTTTATCAAACTAAAGTGCGAGGTGGCCAGGAAAATTCTAAACCATTAGTCTACAAGTGTTACAATAACAGTAAGCTTATAACTAATATATACATATATGTATATACAAAGTTACAAAGTCACATTTTTACTAAAAATAACTCAATTTCTAATTTATGTACATATGTAGGTAGAGTGACGTATATAATCATCAATGATTGCATCACACTTCCTGATATCATTAACAATGAGACACGTACACTTGGCTTTTGTGTTTCAACACATTACAGTTGACCGTTCCAATACACTGCATATACGGTCACTGAGCAGAACAGGAGCGGCGTGGAGCGACTTCAATACTAATTTAAAAACAATGAACTTACTAAATAATACTAACATTACTAACTAACTACACAAACTGACAGTAACAATCCTATTGTGTTCAATTGCTACAGTCGTATTCCATAATGTCATTCTTACAGTCCTATTATATCCATTTCTATTGTTCTAACGCTACAGTCCAATTCAAGGTCGCTCGTAGACGTTTCAGGAAACAGTAGTCATTTGTGGTTACTTACATTTGCTACCCTCTTCATACTAAAAAAATATTATTTAAATACTATGTCCTCGGAAGCGTACAACAGTTTTATATTATGTCGTTTAAAATTCTCAATTTTTATTTCAAGTAACTAAAACGTTTAGGTCAATTAAAATCTTCAAGTATTTCATCGTTACACTGTTGGACACGGATTTCCGCACAGCAGTGAAAAGGGATTTTTGTGATTAGACCAAGAGGAAAATATTAAGAAAGAACTGATTATGAAGAATAGAGATGAAACTTTCAGGGATATTTTCGGTGTGTATATCAACAAAACGTTTAAAAACTTCATCAATAACCCTGTTATTCTACTATTGACCGTGTTCCACTCTCACAATAAGAAAAACACATGTTAGTTAAAACGATGGATAATTTACGTGAATTTAGCGGAATCTAACTTTTAGTGATCATTGATCAATAATGCAAAAACCGACCACAACTGATATGAATTGAATCATTGATTAAATTCTCAAACAACATACACATATTAATTGATTTAACCGCATGATTACACACTCATTATCATCGTTAGATTCGTCCGTAATGAATGTTTACGTGTAAACATTATTAGTGTATTTTGTTGAATCCACCTTCGTGTATAAATTTGTTGTGAATAAACACCTAACTATAAATAAATTCGATAGATTTGGTGGCTTTATGCGCTGTACGTTGAAAAAGACGTGTTTTTACAATGAAAGGCTAACACAAACAGGTAAACACACGAAAGTGCACTGGATTTTTTGTTATGTATTGATAGAAAAGATTACCTGCCAGAAATCTAATTTTGAACCATTTGGACGGCAAGTCTCGATAGACAATATTCAACACCGATAATCACAAAGCTTGGCAATTTTCAGATAAATATGTGAGTATGTGTGTATATAAAATAATTTACACACTAATAATGATTTCTCCGTAAATTATAAATGGGAATTGTGTAAAACCATATGGGCCACTACAAATTGGATTCTGGTCTGGTCTTACGAGGCACGATGTAATACAATTACAAGAGTATAATTAAAAATTAAAGAAGTACATGCATTTACAGTTTATAATACATAATATGCAATAATATTTGCTATTATTATAAAACAATATACATAAATATTTACTCCCTATAAATAACAATATTCTATTTTTAATTTGTACGGAACTCTAAAACAATTCTACGATAGTGTATTCCGTAGTGTCGTGCCGAAGGACATTAGAATTACGATATACGGACAGTGTGCGCGTGGCATTATACCTTTTAACACCGGTGTCGTTCGGAAACGTAACATGAAAAAAATCGATTATTTTATTTTAAACTTGCACTTTTTAAATTTAAAATCGTAATTTTTTAATAGAACCGTGTTTATTCTCAAAACAAAATTATTTATGATAGAAAAAGCATTAATTTTATTCGCACTAACTTTTTTAAATTACGAATACGACATGTCTGAGGTAGTATTGTTTTTTTAACAAAGAAATGGTGGAT
>DWMG01003518.1:0-11817 GCA_018244855.1 Elbella merops
GTGGTGAGCCTATTGCCATACACCGGGCACAGATCCAGACTCCGAGTCACTGCTAGAAATACTAAATTTAAAAAATCAGGAAATCAGGATATGAACCCAGGACCTCCCGATGGACGGTAGCGCTTGCAACTACTCGGCCAATGAGGCAGTTAAAGGCATAATAGAATAAATTATAGAAAAAATAAATTTAATTAAACAAATATTTGTAGAATAGGTAAAAGCTGTCCATTACATTAAGCAGTTTAGTAAGTTTGCTGTATTTGTTGTTTGTTATTGTAACTGATATCGTTTTAGCAATACATTAAATAGTATTTAATTACTTACATTGTATGTCTCTTATTGTTTTTACTATCTCCTAACTTGAATACCTACATTGTTGCATTTCAAAAATGTGTTTAAATTTCTGACATAAAAAAATTAAGTGAAGTTAACTATTTGACAGTAAAGTTAAAAACCTGTTGATGAGTAAGTGCACGGGCATGGCTCAGTTTTGGGTGTGTTCAAGTTATGACTGATGGTCCGGCCGTTGACTCGTGCATTGTTTGTCACACTCACCTCGGGAATGCTTAATGTGCCGGCACATACGAGTACTAGATGTTTGATAACTTTGTAATGTCAACACCCGTTATATCCAAAATTAACTGTTGTGTCACGTGCTGTGTTTCTATTGTTTTTTAAAGAATATAACTACTTATATTTATGTACCAGCGCCGAGCAGTGATCGAAATTCGGACGCAAGTTTAAATTCTAAATTTAAATTTTATTGAAGTTCTTATGTCAAAGAGTACAAATAGTAATTATCTAAGCTTCTATTTAAATTATTCTGTGCATTAAATAAAACCACCACAAAGAATAACCGAATGCTTCCTACATCGAAGACGATGTTATAATTACATAATACACAAAACAAACATTAACTCAAGGTTAGCAAAGTCACAACGTATGTTAATTACGACCTTTGGAACATGTATTTTTCTAACAAGAAACGTAGTCTAACTGATAACCTTTGTAACATGTATTTTTGTTACAAGAAAATTTGACATTTGTTATATGTAAGGAAATGCTTTATAGCGCGAAAACTGTCTAAAACTGTTATTGTGACGGCAGGTCACTTACGGAGTATGCAGACAGCTAGTTGCAAATATCTGTATCTTTACATAATGTAAGTAACAAACAAGACTCAAGGTATATACAAAAAGAATATTGCGAACTGATGATATTCGTCAAAATCTCCTTTCACATTTATTATTTAAAAGTAACTGTTAAACCTATTAGCAGGTTTTACACTGCGGTTGTAAATTTTAAGCCGAAACGTTTGTCAGGTATCAATTGTGCTTGGATAAAATCGACCAAGCGTATCGGGGTCAGTGTGCCCCGGTAACGGTCGGAGGCTGCGTCCGCGACCGAATCGTATAGGGAAACGCTTGGGGCGACGAAATTTCTTTACAATTGTTCTTTAAAAGTAGCTCCTTAAAAATGATTTCTTAACAAAGTGGTTTAAACACTTTCCTAAGAGGCGCTGGAAAGTAAAATATTAATAATACGTTTAAAAATTGAGAGACACGAATACTTATATGAAGGAGGGGGCCGTAAGGATCGAAATATTTAGGAATTCGTTCTTCTTGCCTACATCGTTATGAATCTGATGTGATGATATATGTAATAATAAAGTGACTTCTGTTTGTTATAAATAATGGTGAAATTTTAAGTCTTAATTAATTGATTTACTTTTATATCAATTCTTATACACATTGAATAACACATATATTAAAATATTTTTGAACATTTACC
This sequence comes from Elbella merops, assembly GCA_018244855.1. Taxonomy (NCBI): domain Eukaryota; kingdom Metazoa; phylum Arthropoda; class Insecta; order Lepidoptera; family Hesperiidae; genus Elbella; species Elbella merops. Next base: position 1,792 of record DWMG01003518.1, read on the forward strand.
TAATCATATGTTAAGTATATTTAAAATATTGTATGTATAAATTAATTTCGACTACAGGTAAATATAATTAAGAAAACTAAAGGCAAAACTTTATCGATATTTTTGTGGTTTAGAATTTAAGTTGATTCCTAATGTTCCCTTTTTAAGAAATTAAGTACGTTCTGAGAATAAATATCACTCTGTGTATACGTTGTATTGGTAAAGGAAATCTGAACACCTTAAAGTTCTCCATAACATTTTGTACAGCATGGGCAGTCTGCAAACCTGCATTTGACAAGTGGTAAGATACGGCCTTAACCCTTCTCATTCCAAGAGAAGAGTCGTTTGTAACAGTGGAATGAAGAATATTTGATGACGATAACATTAGAATACCGCGATGTGATAAAAAAGGTATGTTTTGGCATTCAAATACTCCTTGTAAATATTACGCATCATCGAATAATCTTGCACGATCACCAACTGATTTAAAATGTTTATCGTTTTAAATCACCAGAAGGCAAACAAGCGTCACGATTGAACTCTACATAACTCCACACAACCAGTCGACCGAGTCTCTTTTTTATATAAAAAACATAATATTATGTATGGTATTTTATTTTATTGCGACACATCGTGAGATGAAACTTTACATGTTGAATATTATGTAATATGAATTACATTAACAACATGTTGAACATGTTCGTTAGTATGTAAGTCACGCAAACTAAATTGCTAATACCTTTGAGATGAGAGATTGATGATGATGATGAGATTAGTCGTATTAGTGTGACATCATGTAGCTGTGTTTGATCTTGATATGTTACCAGAGAATTAGGTTAGCTTCTCGGATCAATGTTCGTAATAACTGTTAAAGTGTAATAATTTTTTGAAATATAAAACTTTAACCTAATCACAACATGTGTAAAATAAACAAAACATAAGACATAGTTGATACAAATCACGATATACGATATACACAAAATGGCTGCCAGCGGTTGGATGCGAAAAGCAGAAGATCGAGCTCAGTAGCGTGCCATTGGAGAGGCCTATGACCAACAGTAGACGGGAGTAGGCTGATAATGATGATGATGATGAATACAAATCAGTAAAATAAAAAAATACCATATTTATTTATTTAATACGTGACTATAGTAGCATTTAGTAATAAACTTTTTTTTATAATAATATAGTCTTTAAACTGAATTCTAATTTAAAAAAATATAACTAGTATGTTGTGGAAAGCATCACTGGCGTAATATGTATATCTCTAGTAGGACAAGTGACTAAGGTGATATTTCAATAGCGTGATATATCATGTTTTATGGCACTCATTTAAAATACAGACGGATATAAAATATTACACTATACGCTGACACTTTGTTGCATAGCACTTAGGGGAATGTAGGCTTAAAAGATAAGATAAAAGTCAGAGGGAAGGAAAGACAATAGGCGATATCGTCTGCAGACGATGTGTTCCACACCTCTCTTTAATATATCTAGCCTAGCAAACAGGCAGATGGGTCACCAGCAGGTAAGTGGTCACCGTCACATATCGGCATCAGCAGCACCCGAGGAGTGAACACGCTTTGCGCTTTTCTTGAACAACTCCATGTCATAGTGATCCTGGAAAACCTCAGATGGAAACTCATTCCACATTTTACACGTACACGGCAAAAACGAGCATGAAAACGGAACTCTCCAGGACCGCCACGAAAGTGTATTAGCGATGATAATATATTTGAAGAGAATAGAAAATAGAAAACTTAGCTAATACGTAAGAAGACTGGTAGAAATACCATGTGGCATTAATTGCGTCCTTTGTTAATAACAAGGAAGGATAAATAATAATTAATTTGGACAATCCAACTTATGTTTCACACAGTATTAAACCTTTGTACTGGAACTTATAATATGACAGGTGAATCATACGAGCGGACCACACTCCTCTGCCCACCTCTTCGGGTAAACACAGGCATGATTTAGTAATAGTATATTCGAATAATCTAGTATTAAAATATCATTGTTAAAATGCATCTTTTACGCTTTCACTCCATCAGTCACGGTAGACTGGGAGAGAATACCATTAGACATTAAATACAGTGATTGCCTCGTTGGTCGAGTGGTTGCAAACGCGACTGCCGATCGGCTGGTCCTGGATTCAAATCCCGGCTCGGGTACTATAGGATTTTTCTAATTTAGAACTTCTAGTTGTCACTCGGAGTCTGGAATTGTGCCCGGTATATGGCAATAGGCTCCCCACCCCTTTCATAGGACAAACGTAACTAGTGGAACGTGGTCTCCTACTACACTCCTCTGCATTCCCCTTCGGGGATTACAGGGCTGATGTTACGTTTCTTTAAACACAGTCAAAAGGTGTTATATAAGAATAAATATATAACCTTTATCTGTATTAGTTATAGTGGAAAGTGAATTGATTTGTAGATTAAGTTATACAATTTCATTTTATGTGCAACTATGTAAAACTTTAGTCTGCTGTGCGATAGATACTACACCTTTGACGGTTACCTACTTCGGAAGAGGCTTGTCGCTTATTTGTTCGGTGAATAGGTGTTGAATCATTCTATTATAGTGAGTACTTCGACCACTTAACACTAGCGCCAGATACAAACAGCCTACAGAATTATTAACGTACAACCACAAAAACAATTCAAGATGGTAATGTTTCATTATCAAATTTGATACTACGTGATATTATAATGGGAATCGTTTTAAAATATTTAAGTCAATTTCTATATAACATGAGATATGTATAGGTACATGTATTGATAATGCTGGAAATACTATGACATTTCGGACCCCATCCCATGGGACTTATAACTGGTGAACTGTGACTAATATACGAAAGTACTACACTCTTCTGTCGACATCTGGGACATACAGGCGTGATGTTGTTACTTCGACAAGTTATGTAGGCACACAAGGACGGATAAAAATAAAATGGTCAAATATATAATTCATAGTTCGCACTTACAAATGTTAGTCATACCGTACAATAAAATACACGCGTTATACAAAATCATACATACAATAGCACCACAAAGCGATTATCTGTGTGTACACGATTACATACAGAGATATGCATGTATGTTTGTACATATGTCGCTAATGCGGGCAGTTAATGACACCTTCATTCTACACTACGGCATACAACAAACAGTTATTGTTGAACGGATTGACGGTCGTTACAGCTTATGTATATATTGTTATATCATGTAAAACAGTAGAAGTGTTTTACGTAATAGTGGAAATGCAAATATATTTAATGGTCATTGTAATAAAGTAGATTCGCGGAAGAAATATCATAGAAACGTAGTAAATGGATTACATTATTAAATTGTTAAGACATTATTAAACATGATTAAATTATCTATTGGCTTAGCTTATACAGAAACACTAAAGTAAATTTACTATATGTTGTACCTAGCCATCTTAAAGATATATTGCACCCCATAAACATACATACTCGTATGTACATTATCGCTCATTTGCGGCTAGAGTGTAACATCTCCATAACACTATCTTTCAAAAACCAGTTCAGAAAATTTGAAGTCATGATTATTGTACGGCTATTATATTTATACCTAATAGTTATATATCACAGAATATTCTGTAATTCGTACAATATTATCATAGCATAATTATGAATTCAGACTTTCCGAACTGTTGTTTTACCAGTGACCCTGAATCCTAAGGCGAAAGTTGTAGGTACGATTCCGAGTCAGTAAATAGTCGTATGATAAACAGAACTGCTTGTTCTGTGTCCGAGTGTGAAATTCTCTATATAAGTAGGTACGTGTAGATTACGATACTCGTATACAACAATACAAAAGTATACTTTGACTAATCAGCTATCTGATTACCGTGGCTCACCTTCCACTCAGTTTAGGATCAGAAGGTCGACCGAACCAAGATATTAATAATTATGACTATTCGAATGACGGACTTCTTATCAATTGCTACTCATTCGATCTATAAGTGCATCCTGCATTCTTCAAACATTACTCTACATTGTTTGGATTCTCCTGTTATCGTAATGATAACTACTGCTTATAAAGCCATGTACATGTCTTGTTTAATTGTTAAGGTAACATGCCATAATATTCTTAGAAGTATGCATCTGTTTAAAAGTTTCGATATGCATTTCTTACAATAGCTATTACACGTGCATCTATTCACAATTGCTTCCTAGTGGACACTGTTAATAGATATTGAAGATAAAGGTTGATAGTAGATAATAAACTATAAAGATTACTGTTTAATGCAAAATAGTATGATTATTGTTTGTAATTTTATAATTAAATCCTATCTGTAAAATACACCACATTACATTAAATTATGAATTATTAATTTTATGAATAAATATTCAAATTCAAATTCAAATTATTTTATTCTTTACAAGGTATATACATACACTCAATGTAGGTCATGTTTTAGAATTAATAAAGATTTATGAATTAAAATAAAAATCTTCGCTGGTTTGCACTTATTACACATAATAAAGCATGTTACACAATGACTACGGCAATGACCTAAGCAAGGCGCAGCCCACGCACTCACCATAACATATGGTATAATTATTAACGTAATGAATACCAATTGTTTTTGCATGAGACTGTACAATTGTGTTTTTTTAATAATTATCACCGTACACGTGTTTTTCAAGATTTAATACGCAGGTTAAGGAATTCGCTGCGACATCATATACTCGTGGATTTAATGTGTGTTGTAGTGAATAATTAGATCACTTAGTATTCCTTTCATTTAATTTATACACACACGTTTAATACATTATTATTATTTATTTATTTAAATATACGACTTCTTAAATATTTAAACGCAGTAAGAGGAAGTGGATTTCAATTTAGTACGATGACATGAAATGGACGCCCTTGAAAGACACGTAACATGTGACCAACTAACAGAGAAAAATATTCCATGACTGTAATCGCTGTTCAATTGAGTAGGAAATTAGGCAGCTGTATTAACCCATATTTGTGTATAAAAATTGCAACACTGTACGAAACGATTATGGTAGCATCGACCTTTTGTATATGTATTTTGACGTAAATATTAAAATACTTAATATAAACAGTCTAAAAATTTCATTAATATATAATAATAAATTAATAAAATAGATTGAAAGCACCAAGTGCCAACTATATTTATCTTTCTAGACTTCATGTACTTTTTTTTACATTTATCATAGTGCGAAATTGTTAGCACTAAAAAACAAAGGAGATATATTTGAAAAAAGTATTGCTGGGAACTTTATTCGTAATTTTTCATACGGGCCAGTTATAAATGAAGTACTTATGAGTAAAATAAATAGAAGATAGATGATATTATTGTGAGGCTTACATAATTGTTTTTTTTTTTGCATAATGTGGTTTGTACGTTGCACGCGCGTTCGCCGCACCCGTGTAGCTTTAACATGTAATAACAGCTATTTATTACAATTTATTTGCGATACAAGAACGTGAGCCGTTTTAGGAATGTCGGTAACATTTGCCGGTAAACAAAGAATCTAGCTAGCATTTAACATAAAAAATAACCAATGGAACGTAAATACGCATTTTCCAGATACAAATCGAATATTCAATTAACTATTGCTTAGCCATGATTTATTGAAAATGTGAATGGCATCTGCGCGATATAGCAATTTAAATTCCGCGAAAAAAAGTTAAAACAAAATACATGGACATTGTAAAAAACTGCGATACTGAGTTTCGCATGCCTTACAGAGAAACGTTATCCGTAAGGCATGCGAAAGTTATTGTAGAACGCAAATTTTTGCAAAATTTACTTGCTTTTGTTATAAATGTATATTAATTCAAAAACTAGCTGATGACGAAAGTATAAGTTTCCGCAACACTAATGACTGATGAATATAGTTACGAACATAGAAAAACCACGTCAGATTCCTAAGGACAGAGATATGTGGCATCCAATGGGTTCTACCTACCCTACAAGGAATCTAGCGATATCATAATGATATTAATGTTTGCCCAAATAGGTGGAATACTGTCTGATGGCGCAGTCAGAAGTCTTCGAAACTAGAAGGTATGAAGAGAGTAATGGATATAAAAGAAGCATTGAGACGAATACGTTTCTGTAATATTCAATGCGTATAATAAAATAATAATAATCGACCCATTATAATTCCACTGTTGGAATATAGGTCTCCTCTCATATTGAGAGGGTTATCTCATACTGGCCAAGTGCGGGTTAGCAGACTTCACACACCTTAGAAAATATTTTTTTTTATAAATTCTAAGGTGTGCAGGTTTCGTCACGATGTTTTCCTTCGCCGTTACCCAGTAATATTTAAATTTAAAACACACTTTTCTAAAGAGGTGCGCGCCATGAATTTGAACCCAGGACCTTCGGAGTGAGAGGCTGAATCCTTAACCACTAGGCTATCACTGCTATTCAATGCATACTATAAGTATAAAAAAAGTAGTAAAAATACTTTTCTGTAATATAAAATTTGCGTACCATATCAACACTACAGGGTGTATAAACGCTTCACAAATAACCTTTGTGTTTGTTCAGCATCTGAATTAGAAGAACTGTGATTTGAATGAAAATGGCTGACAATTCGAGCATTGGCGGGAGAGTCGCGTGCGGCGGGCGCGGCCGTTGGGACATCTATTCATCCGCACACGCAATAGCGATAAATAATTACATCCATAATTAGTTTCAATTATGAAACGATTGTCAAAACATTAAAATAGAATGTATCGCGTGCGAATCGCCATTTTTCCGTAGGAAAATGCAGAAGACATTTTTTTTTCTGTAGCTCCAGCAGCCTTTGTCTGCCAGTATCACGTTTGTCACGTGTATTCAAGCACATTGTGTTCAGTTTCAGATATAATGATGGCTGATGTACTGATTGCCTGCCAATCATCTCGATCTACACGTGCAAAAGTATGATACAATACATTTTCCATTCCATGCTTGTATTTTTTTTATAATACAATATGAAGACCCTTTCTGACCGCATTATGTAGAAAGGAAAAATGTGTGATTTAGCATATCAGCTCTGTAATGATAGAGATATGTGGCATTCGGTGCCCTCTGCCGACCCCATATGGTATATAATGATATAATAGTAATAATAATAATCATGTATTATTGTACGTTACCAAGGCTCGATATACATATTCTTCTCCTTTTTCCTGTGTATCGCACAAACTAGTATTTTTGTGACAGGTAGCATAAGTCATCCTACAGAATACAAAGTTCATATTATAACTCATGGTTATAACATTAAATTTGTTAAATATTTTTTTTTTATAACTTTCTAATTTTAACATTAAATTACAACAGAGAGCGCTTACGGAGCACGAGATCGCCTTCGTCATCGTTCTCGTCAGCCTGCCTCAGTCCACTGCTGGACATAGGCCTCTAGCAAAAAGCACCACTGCGCCCTGTCCTCGGCTTGTTGCATCCAGCATCTGCCTGCAGGCTTTCCCAGATCACTGAGTGCCAAATACTTCTATCTCTGCAGGACTTCACGTGTTTTTATATTCATCATTCTTTCCATATAATTTTTTTTTGTATCATAAAGTATTGAAAAAATAGTTTATATTATGATAGCGTAGAGTATGTATACCTCACGTATGCTGCGACCGCGATGTACTTATATTGTAATGTCATACAGTCAAATATCATATGCTGGGATTGGGATGTACTGATAACGCAATGTCATATAGTCAAACGACGGCGCACTGATGATACGTTGCGAATGGCGAGCGAGCAGGTGAACAATGAGCGAGCGGTGATGAGAGGACGGCGGCCGTGGCGCGCGTGCTGAAGGTCGGCCAGCGCTTCCTGCGTGCGTGACGAGCATGCCTCCACCACCCATTAATATGCCGCTAATAAATGACAACTTGCGTTACACAGATACACAGAAAATTAAAATGAATCACTCGCTTTGTACCCAACAGCGCAGTACATACCTATGTATTTTTGCGCTAAATCCCGAGACTATGTCTTTATCCTTACGAACCTGTTGAGCATCTATCTACGGTCATCAGTCTCCTCATACATGCAAATTTAATTCAAATTTCAAATTTCATTCTTCTCTTCAATAGCGTAGTTATCCTTTGAAATAGCTCCTTACAATTACAACTGTACTGAAAATGTAGTTGTTACGGTACTTTCGAGGTGACCCGGTCACATCGCGCGGCTTAGGATTTGGGAGTATTGTATTATCGCTAGTCGCTCTGTGCTATGCCTATACAATTGTTAGAAACGATTTTTTTCTTATACGTTCATTTTGCACCATAACGGGAAAGTCTCTTCATATGTACATATGATAATCTAAGTCATGTACTCGTAATTTTACGCACTCCACCGTTTTATCTGCAAATTCTTAGAATTAAAAATGTATTCCTCTCATTTCAGTACAAACATGCTACCAGTCGTAATCGTATCATCTTTAAATTCGTGGAAACCCGAAAAGAATCTTTTCCCAGGAGAGCGAATTCGTCGCTGTGGTTAAAGCGTTTTAACTTGTCGACTTGAAATATGTTTGTGCTCATATTTATCTTTCAGGTTGACGAAGCATAGAGATGCTGTTATTTGGTTACAGGAGGCACAATGACGCACGCACTCCAAATCACATAACAAGAAGTGTCAGCTAAGTAACAGTTAGGTATGCAAGTCGCGTGCTTACTCCCATCGCGTCTCGCTAGCTGACAACAACACACACCGATAAACATCCCAGCGCTTTGCATCTATTATTTAAAAAAAAAGAATTTAAAATTTGAAAAAAGAACACAACCGTTTCGCGAAATATTTATGCACATCGGAGCTTAGTACATTACAGTTCATTGTTCTAAACAACGCCGTAGGAAATTTTACGAGAGATGTCCGTTCGGTGAGACATGCGTCGAATTTTTATATCGCATTATCGAGCGGTATGATGATAACAAAGAACAACAGATTCCCCACACTTTCTGCTGGGGCCATTGTTCCTCGCTCAGGTATTCGCCGGGAGAATGACCCCCTCTATAAGGGTACGTTAATCATAATAGTAGTGTGTAAAATGACAGGAAACGCCTTGACTAATTTATAAGGAGTTAGAATTGTACTGTAGTGACTGTACAATGACCGAATGTATTTTAGTTTAACGTAGAAAATGACAGATAAATATCATATTAGTTCTCTGTAGCATAGCTATTTGAATTTTGATTCCGTGCCCCGATCCGATGAGGCACGCACGACATTCGTCTGCATTAGCGTATCCTAGTAACGACTTCTGCATTTCAATACTTTCTTTCCTCGCCTCTGTTTACATTTCCGATTCAATTCGTATTTAGGATGCGATAACGACAGCGCTTCATATATTTTGTATACAGTACGTTAACCGAATTTGCGCATTGACTATTTTTTAATTCGTAAGGTAGTTTACAAGTATATACACACAACAATACAGAAAAAGCATGTCAAGTATTTGTGGATAGACACGCTCTCTGCCTACCCCCTAACGGACCTGTCATGATAGTACAATAATAATAGAAAAGTAATGATATTTCGTACATAATATGAAATTACAATAACAAAAGCAACATATTATTTATCACAATATCACACGCCAATATAACAATAATTAGAGGAACTGAATAATTTGTATGACTAGTTATTTACGTTTTTTCCGGGTCGAAGGTCGTTTAAAACAAGTCAATAACACAAGGCGGTAAGTGATTCGCGACTCATCGAACTATTTTACGACAAATTTTATATGGTAGAGATTTCCACATAAACTTTTTGCCTGTATGTTATAACTGTGTAAAGAAAACTCTGAAATTACGGGCTAATACCAGAAAAACTCTTGGGTATATACGAGTACACTTGTTTCCAGATGATTATATGCTGTGCCAAGCAATCAGATGGACAATAGAGGTGTGATAATTACTGTACTTTGGTTACTTTTTTTTTTTCAACCCATTATAATTCCACTGTTGGAATACGGGTCTCCCCTCACAATGAGAGGGTTAAGGCCATAGTCTGCCACGCTGG
>DWMG01003519.1:0-11814 GCA_018244855.1 Elbella merops
GGAGTATAGTATACTTGCACGTTTCACCGCTTACGTTGTATGTCCTACTGTTTCTTTAATTAAGGACACTAAAGATTGCTTGACTGCCAACCCGCACTTGGCCAGCGTGGCAGACTATGGCCTTATCCCCTCAACATGAGAGGAGACCTGTATTCCAACAGTGGAATTTTAAAGGGTTGAAAAAAAAAGATTGTCGGTCAAAAGTGGCTGCCGTGAAATAACGGTTTTGAATTTAAATTCCAGTTACGGGAAATGCTGGATGGGAATCCACAATGCAAAAACAGCAGTCTTGATGCATTGGTAGATACTAAAGACATTAGTGGTATAATACCATGAAACGCAACAACTTCCTTAAAAAAGGGAAGAATTTTATTGAACATTTCCCGAAGTGCTAAAGCTGAGAATACTTTTGAAGATTTATCCTCAGTAATAAAGGCTGTCTTCAAGTTTCAAACAGTACTGTAGTTTTCGAAAAACTAGATTATTAGGAATTCGGTTGTAATGCAATTTTCTTGTTGTATTTTACTGTAATCGCTTCAACCTATACAAAGTAAAAGCTATTTAAAATTCATTGGGGAATATTCTGGAATGTTCGAATCGTTCCAGCAAGCAGCGCAGCGGTATCCACAGCGGCTCTTTAGCCAAGTATGGTGTTGTGCCATGGGTTAAGTTTCCATATCGTCGTGGGGCTGTCGTATGGAAGTCCTGTTATACAAATTGCGTGTCATTCTAACTTAATTTTTTCTTTGTAGAATTTTTCAAAATTTCCGCATACTTCTGTTATTATTATTGATAAGCAGTGGTACCCTAGTAATTCAGGTTTTAGCCTCTCTTTCTAGAAATCTATTCTTCAAATTCTGGCACAGTTTTCTAATATGAAGGAAAACGTCGTGAGTAAACAGTTTTCCATTACGTTCTTTTAAATCTGTTTGAGTTGCCAAGCCGTTGTTCACTAAATTGGTAGACTACGGGTTTGATTCTTCACCTCCGGAATTATGGTAGATTAGTATGGTGATCTATCATTCTTCATTTCATCAGCTAAATAACCTAACATTAAGCTGAAATTAATTGACATATGCCAATTCGCACTAGACAAGGGAAGTAGACTACCACCTTAGCTATTTTCATTCTGAGATGAGAACGGGTTTCCCACAGTACAATGATGACGGCTTTAATAATGACGATTTTCTTGAAATATCTTTGAGCTGGCAACTTGCGCCACAATCGATGACGATGCTTGATAATGATGATCGGTATGAATACATCGTTACAGAGATGCATTAATCACTAATAATACATCGATGTGCTAAGTATAGTGAGAGGATCAGCGGTTGCACATTTACGAAGTGCAACTCACTAACTATAATGCAATATTGTTGATTACCCAATTGCATCATCTCGTCTATCTACTGTTACAGCAAGAGGATGTTTGTATGAATTTTGTTTAAGTGAACACATTCATTGTATTTCATTATAACCTTGATTACCATTATCAACGTCTTGGTCTGGCTCAGTGTCATTATCATCATCATTTTTACCACCTTCATCATCTTTATAATCTTCATCATCATCACCATCATTGTCATCAAGGGTTTTTTTCGTAACGTTGTTGAACACTAATTTCTCTTCAAAGTTGGTAGGTCTAATAGTTTTAATTGTAGCAATCTTCCACGCTGGCTAAGTACGGATTTGAAGATTTCACTGCATATTATATTTATGTTAAAGCAATTCTGTATCAGTTGATTAGGTTTTAATGCAGAGCGGTAATGCGATTTCGCTAAAACTCAATGTGGATATATCTTGAGTTCTTTGAAATGACTTTTGTGCATTATTTTATAAATCACCCCTTAAGTGGTGATATAGGAAATGGATGGATGGTGGATGATTGATGATTTATGGAAGTGGATGATAATGTAGATCACAGCGTGTTACATAGATAATTTAATAGATGTAATATTGAATTTTTATCAATTAAATTTTTTTTTTTTTTCTTAATAATTGCGTGACTACTTTAGTTTTTAATTGAGTAGTTAATTAACGACCTGTAAAACTAAATTAACTCACACAATCAGCTGGGATAAAAACGCTTTCTCATGGTGTTTGTGAACTTGGGGAAAATTCGGATTGTTTCATGGTGATTTGAACATTTTCACATGTTTTTATGTGTAGCAATTAAAAGTGCTATTAATGTAATTATAAATTGTGGATACAGTCGAAGTTATTATTCTTTTGGATCTATAGAAGCAATTTAATACTCGGAGTCTGGTGTAGTGCCCGGTGTACGGCTATATGTGTAGGCTTACCACCAATTCCATGGGCCATAAACGCAACTGGTGAAACGTGGGAGTGTACTACACTCATCTGCCTACCTCTTTCGGGATTACAGGCGTGATGTTACATATTTATTACCTATAATTATATACAGTATGATTGATCTGATATAATTGTGTATTTTTTTAAAAGCACAGAATTCTATTTAATTACGTATACCAACAATTTGACTATATATTTGACACCTGTCACTTTGACAGTTATTACCTGCGTTACAACAAGCACTTCATTAATTCCTTAGGCGTTCATTAAATGCCTACTACTCACCACTTACCTTATACATGATATGATGCACACTAATGAACACAATTATGATAGAAATAAAGTCTAAATTATGTTTATATCCATGTGTATACGCTAGGAGAATGTCAAGTCGATCGAAGGTAGAAATAGTTACCATATTTAAGTTGATATTTGCAAGCATCCGTTGTACAATGACAAGTGACCTTTGAATTGAAATTCTTTTGTGTTGTGTGTTCTTATAGCTGTAAATTACACGCTCAAAATATAATTCAAATTCTTTAAATCTCATAATAATAGCGTTTTGGAACGAATCTAACAATTAGTTAAACTTGACTTTTTATATAGTGAGAATAGAGAACATAAGATTAGTCTAGTATTTAGACCACAGACTAACATGACAATTGCCAAAAAAAAAATATATTCAGCAAACGTAACATCAAGTCACCAGTTATGTTTAAGTTCTAAGGAGTGGGTGGTGAGTCTATTCGAGTCACTACTAGAAATTCTATATTAGAAAAATCCAATAGTACCTGACCCGAAATTTTAACCCAGGATCAACAGTCGCGCTTACGACCACTCGACCAACTAGGCAGTCGCAGTATAGTCAAAATATTTTCAAAAATTAACCATTTCATTTTCACCATTGAATAATGACATTCGCGCTCTACACTATAACTGAACTATAGCGTTTAACCTATTCATAAATACACTAGTAGCCCGTTTCGGGTCATTACGAAGTTATTATAATGGTGTAGAGCGATTCATAGGAATCTGGGTCAATTTGCGCGCGCGGAGGCTGTTAATAGAAAACAGTACGTACAGCCTTTCGCTCTACGTCATCAAATAACGCGTTGCATTCGTAGCTCTACATTGAGACTCTATGGGTCGTAAGCGATATAGGAGCACGCGACGAACAGATTATGTTTGACCATAAGGTGTTATGTTTTCAACCTATTATATATTAATATAAAAAATAACATCATGCCTCTATCTCCTCGAAGATATAAGCGTGTAAACGACTCTTCCACGTTTCATCATATTATTAAAAAATATATAATAATACTAGTGTTACAGAATGTACGTAAACAATTTAATATAGGTTCATTTCACTAATGATTATATGATAAATTTTTATTTCTTTTATTAAGGTAATTTAAAAAAGGAATTAAACAATGATTCTGACACGTTATATAGGAATAGCGATAGAGCAGTTATTTTTATTAAACCACGAAAATAGGGCAGGTTTTCTATTTCCGATTGTGTAGGATCAGGTTAATACAGATGAAATATTTAACTATAGATTGACTATAATATTGTTTGTTTGTGTCATTTAATCACCTATAACATGTGACCGGTTACGTCAACTCGGTTACCAGCCAGTAAGTCACTCGTCGTACGAGTTGTTTGATATTCGAAAAACTTTACCCCGCACGAAGGGAAAATCCAAAATCATTCTCAAACTTCGCCAGTTCATGTGTTTTTATCGTCGTTTGTTTTTCCGTCCGTAATTTTTTTGATTTAACTTATTGAACTTGAGAAATATTCGGTGCATTTCGTAAACTTCTATCACATCTTCGTAACTCACAAAGTAATATTATAACGTCGGTAAAAATGTTGCCGTCTCTCTCTAACCGCACGATTGAAGTTACAGCAACGGGACGTGACTCTGAAGCATAACGATTTACACATTTAAATTTCAACTGTAACCCATTGTAATAAGGTTAAATGTCGATTGGTAGGATTGTTTAACGATGCGTTGAAATTTTTAATTGTCTGTATTCTATTTAGAAGTAATAAGATTGAAAATATTTTATCAGCAATTTCAATGCATTAAGGTATGTGTTGGTATTAGAACTTTATTGCTTTAAGATAAGGTCGTAATTACAGTGACGGTTGTATGTCTGCTTTGTTTTGTGGGTGGTCTGAGTTCTGTTTCCTTGTAATAAGGTTGGGTTTTGATTGGCGGTGGATGGGATGCATTCATGAGAATTTTCGGTCGAACAAAACAAATTGCGGTCAAGCGAAAGTGATCAGACGGCGTAGTATTCGTAATGAGCGCTCGGCACTTATTGCAGCCTAAATATTAATCTTTTTAATATTACTGACAATTTAATATCGCTCTGATATTTTTTGGATCAAGATCATTCGGTCCGAATTACTTTCAATGTCGTTTTTTATGGTGTCGGCGCAAGGGTCGCGTTTACGCTTTGATCTATGGTTTGTTTTGTTTTTAGTTTGACTAGCCTGTTGGTTCAGTGGTATTCGTTACCGGTCGTCCACTGTTAAGCGGAGCGTTGTGGGTTCGATTCCCAACCACATTACATATTTATTTGGTAGCATGAGTATAGTTGCCGTTTTTGGATTATAATGATCTAGATGTATGTTATATGGAAAAATTTATATACATCGTTTATCAGATGTCTGGTTACCACAGCACAGACACTGTCTTATTTGCGATCAGATGGCCGTGTTTCGAGGCGTCCCAAGGTATTATTATTCGTTTTTTTGTTTCTAGCTTTCTTCCAGTTACTAAATGAACATTGATCGTTGAGGGTATTATCCTAAGAACGACTGGTAATGAGGCCCTAATGTTGACGCCGACTTTACTCTTATCATCAACTGGACGAATTCCGAGAGAAGATCCAGAGCATTAAGAACGTCTGCTAGTAAATTAGCAGAACTAATCGAATAAAAATGCTATTTGGTTTTTAAATAAGATGCTATTGCGAAAGTGAAAAAGGTAAAATTAAATAAAAAATAAAATAAATTTAAAAGGTAATAAAAAAGGGTAAGGTAATAAATTTATAAGGTAATTTTAAAAGGTTGCCTTTGAGATCAGTGATCTTAACTTTATAATATCATAATTACTTGATAACGTTTCTACCCATTGGTAGATTGTATGAAATATACACCTGAACATATGTAAGTAGTCGAATACACCTGTACGAAATACATTTATCTATATACGTATGTGCGCTTATGGTATGGTGCTATTGGTGGGTGAATCGTGGGAGTGCACTGCACTCGTCTGCCTACCTCTTCAGGGGATTACAGGCGTGATGTCACGTTAAAATACGTAACGTTTACCTCCCATCGTAGAATAGGTTGTGAGCCTATTGTCGTACGCTGGACACAAATCGAGACTTGAGTCACAACAAGGAGTTACGACTGGACCAACTAGGTAGTTCCAAATATAAATATAAGCATGTAATAGTATAATCAGTATAACATATATTTAGACTTCACATATTAACTTTACGTTTCACGTTAAACAGCCAATTATTTGAGATTTATCACGCTATTAGAATATTTGTAACATTACGCCTGTAATCCACAAAGGGTTAGGCAGAGGAGTGTAGTATATCCCCACGTTTCACCAGTTACGTTTAAGTCCCACAATGGAATAGATGGTGAGCCTATAGAATATTTGTATAATTACAATACCTAATACTTGGGTGAACTCCAGGTAGAGCTGGCTGGAGATGGTGCAGGACAGACCGAAGTGGCAAATCTTAGATTCGGAGGGTGACTCATTTAGGGTCGTTGCGCCATTCTATTTAGTTTATAATACGGAAAATTTTTATTTATTAGTTATCACACTGGGCAATAATGGTGTCTGCGAGCATTGATCGAATTTCGAGACGAATATGCATCGCAGTATATACGCAATGATGAATTTGGAATTTGTTTTGAGATTATTGGAAATTTAAACATTTAAGTGTTTTAACAACAGATATGTTTTAAATAAACACCTTGCGATTTTCATAACATTCGATCAGTGACGGAAATAAATGTACTGTGTGTCAACACAGTACACATATGTATGTAGGATTGCATAATGTTTTGATGCACATTTATGGAATAAAAATAATATTATAGTGTTTCACAATAATATCGCCTGGTTGCCGGTAAACACTGGCAACGATTTTCATTCAACAGATTATGAATAAGGAAAGATATATGAAAGACAAAAGTGGACTTTTTAAATCTTTACTTGCTATTCGCATTTGCTATATGATAGAAAGAGACTGACCGCCTCGTTGGTCCAGTGGTTGCAAGCGCGATTGCCGATCGGTAGCTTCTGGGTTCAAATCCCTAGTCGGGTACTATTAGATTTTTCTAATTTAGAATTTCTAGTAGCGACTCGGAGTTCGGATCTGTGCCTGGTGTATGGCTGGATGGAAAATCTGATTTAACTGTCTGAATCAGGAGCTATGTTATTAATTTATTGTACATACATATATCGTGACGCCTGATATCTTGCGGTGTAAGCAGAGAGTTGCTATTTATAGTTATATTACAAGTT
The DNA here is from genome assembly GCA_018244855.1 of Elbella merops. Classification (NCBI taxonomy): domain Eukaryota; kingdom Metazoa; phylum Arthropoda; class Insecta; order Lepidoptera; family Hesperiidae; genus Elbella; species Elbella merops. Next base: position 6,881 of record DWMG01003519.1, read on the forward strand.
AAGAATTGATTATTTCCAAAAACCAACAGTTTATTCAAGCCCTGATGACGTCACAATCGGTAATACGAAATACGATTAATACATATGTAAATATACACATATAGAAATGGTAACAAATATAAAAACTTGGAAATTTTCTCGCATCAACAAATAAGGAAGTGTATTTCCTGTGACAATTTGCTCGGACCATGTTAGGATAGATATTACGTCTAGGATTCCTATGGAATAGCTAGATCATAGGTTCTGTACCGATGGACGACAGTATACATACCAGATAGGGCAGCCAGCGAGATTTTACCTGACTTGTTGATCCAATGGCGCTGACTAAGGGTCGCCTATTTCTAGCAGTGGATAACCAAGGACCGATGATGATGATCGTGATGTTGGTCCAGTTGGTTTAGTGGCTTTGACTGCTGTTGGCCCGATGTCGCTCGTTCGATTTTCCTTGCTTATGACAAGTACTTATATGATACGAAAATCACTGATAGTTTTACTATGTTGAGGCGAATAATTATTCTATGTACATATGCATTTATATTTTATATATATCTGTTTATGTAGTTGATCAAATTTATGACTTTTAGAATAAGCGTTGCCTAACTTTCTGTCAGATGGCCGTGTTTGTTCCAAAAATATTTAATGTAATATATGACAAGAAGTATGTATATAAATGTTTATGAATTTTGGGAAAACGATATAAAAATATATATTACTGTCATATACGGATAAATAAGACTTAATTTAGGGTTCATTACTCCAAAACCGGGAGAGTAAATACCATTCCAAGCTCTCCCTCCCTCCTCTCACCCCATTTGCCTTTTTATCTTATTTTATATGGTAAGCAATTGCAAGCCTTATAATAATACTGTACAAAACACACCATTAGTGTCTGCCTTAGGCCTTAAACCGGCTTTCGGTCTGGTCTGGACGACCTAAATGCATGTGAAGGCTATCTTTTTAATATTCATGCGACGAAATGAGTGTCGCTCGCTTTCCTACACGTTTAGTTATGAAACTTACATGTATGACTAATCCAATATAACGACTTCATTGCCGTCGTTGGAAAAGTGCCCAAACATTATCATTATTTGTTATGATCATTAAATATTTGAACACTTCTGCAATTACATTTGAAAGATATGTTGTTAAACAATTAAAACATCGTAAATTACACCTTAATGTTTATATGTTAATGTTCATCTTAAGGTTTTAACGAGTGTAGAAATGGTGAAGGAAATTTGACCTAGTAAGTGAAAATCTTTACTCTCTGCTTGCACCTATAGTAAATAGTCGTGACAATATGTATACACACATACGTGCGATTGTACACATCGCTCATTGCGACTAGAGTGTAATACAGTTGAGAAAGTTTGGGAAAATCATATTTTTCTATGACTATATTATAATACTTAGTCATAGAAAAATATGTCATAGAAAAATATTCTATGATATATGTATGTAACTATTAGTTACATACATATATCATAGAATAGTCTATAAGTTATACTTTCTAATCTGTTCTTTGAAGGACAGTATTTTTGAGATATTATACTCTACTCGTAAATGAGCGACATGTATTCTAGATCGCAATATGTTCTGTGCTACACACTCAACACTAAAAGTTTCTCGCGTGTAAGACATAATAAGTATAGATCTAGCAATCTTGATACTTTCCCTGCAGTAAAAGTCGTCGGTGTTCATTTTACCTGCGCTACCATTCGCTCTGACGGCACATGGAGCCCTCGGTAATGTGATCCGAGTCCGCAACACAATACTGTCTATAAAGTAGTTATGCAACATTAGACAAATGAATTATTCATTTCCAACCGCAGCATTGACGTCTAGTGAAGATAACTTTGATATGTATTAACAAATAACGTAATTACTTTGACAGTTATGGAACCATGTAATTAAACTTCTCTCATAAAATGTGTTTATCTGGTTTTGCGCCTGGTATTGGATAGACTGACTGTCTATTCCATGAGACGTAAAACGTAATTGGTGAATCGTGGGGGTCTACTACAGTGCTCTGCCTACAACTTCAGGGATTACAGGAGTGATGTTAGGTTTTGTTACAATAATATTCTTCTCAACAAGGCATAGTCTGTATAAGAATCACATGTAATATAAATTATAATTTGTTATCTCATGTCTAGGCACAGTACACAGATTAATCGTTAAAATCGTCGCTTTCATCAGTCGTATACCTACGTCCCATGGATGCAGTAGACCGAGAAATAGCCGGAGGGAAAAACACTCGGTACCCTTTTAAATAAAGTGTTAACAGTGAACAGTTACGAAACATTATACAGCGCTTGATTTACTTTTGACGGGTAGGCAGGGTAGGCATTTTATGTTATACGTCCCACCATGAAATAGGGATGAAGCGTATTGTCATAACATTTGTTTGACTAATGATATCATCATCATCATCAGCCTTTCTTAGTCCACTGCTGGACCTGTGATGGCGTGGCTGTGGTGGCGCCTAATGATATAAAATTGTAAATTTATTTAACAACTATATTAATTTCATTTTGCTTAACAACATATTAATTGTAATTTCATTTTATTTAACAACAAACATAAACTGGTTACATTAAACACACATTATATACACACATTACGTTTAAGAGCCTTACACGTACGAATGCTGTAAAATTTTCCCCGTTTAGAAACTCACCGGAAGTATGTGATGTGAGCGCTTCCGCTAGATATCCTTACAAGTCGGACTGGTTGTACGGAGATATTAAAAACATTATTCCCGCGAGTACATTCTATTAATACTTTAATCCCTTTACCACACTGATAGATCTGTTTACTTGTTAACTGTGAAGCGACCAGCGTTGCAGATCATGGTCCTAACTCTCTCATTATGAGAGGAGATCCGTGTTTCAACAGAGGAAATATAAAAGGATCAGAACCCGAACAGCTGTTTCTATTAGAGCAAGAATATAATGTTTGGTGATGATTCCGACGAATATTCCCCTTGCTGTCGGTTTTTTGTCGAGTTATAGTTACACGTTAGTGAGGGTCAATGCTCACTATTGAAGTCAGTGATAACGACAGTTTTCGAGAGTTAGAATTTACGAAGTGTGTATCAGTGGATGCGTACGTCAGTCATTACTTTACAATGTCAGTACATAACGTGACTGATTATGTCTGGATATGCGTTCTGTTATCTGGTGGAAACATTTCTCATGCTTGCGGTCTGATCAATAAAAATCAGTAAAATATTTACCTTGGTATCTCCATTTACAATTTGTAATCAGTCAATTAGTATCCGAGAAGGATATACATACTTGCATATTATCACTGAAACCTTCAACCGTAAAGAGAATTGGACTTACACAAAATATTGGCGCAACGGTGTGTATAGACCCTAAAAGTTGTAGTCGAACTGGAACTCTCACAACGGACGGATGGACAACCAGTATATCATGTCTGTTCTATAGGAGTAGCATATATGGAGTAGCACATTCAAGTTTTTGCAGCAATAACAGCGTCTGGTGTGTTTTTTATTATTACCTTGACTTCAGGTAGCTTAGGCTCAGTAAATACGCCTGTCCAGAAATAGATCACATACCTTGAACCACATAAAGATATATCGTAAGAATATCTATCTACATTTTTCTAAAAAACCGCGTCACATTTCGCTTAAAACCTTGACTTGGTTACGAAAGATGTTTTTGATTATATATATTCACGTAGGAATAAACGGGAGCATGTATTCTGTCTTAAAATACCTGTCTACAAAAATGTATGGAAGATATTTAGGTCGTAGGTGGTAAGGTTTAGGTATACGAGATACGCGGAACCGTCTGAATGTCGCTTTAACTGAGGATATTAAATAATTTTCGTATGATGCAAGAACCATTTGGAGAGATACGAAATATTCTCCACAGTCTAATGGAAGAACCATCTGTGGAAACACGAAACGTTCTAGTCCGTTTATCTGACAATTATAAAGTATACAACGCTTAAGCGCTTGCGTTAAGTAACCGCCAGATAAATGGCAGTGGGCGGATCGGGCCTGATCCTATCACTCCCTGTAAGAGATTAAACTGTAAAACTACATTGTTATTTCATTTAATTGGTTTAAGTACTTTGACTGCCCATTCCCTTTGTTCGTTATCATCAAAATTATCCTATCTCATGTCAGAGTCAAACATGAGCTTCTTCCGAACTATCCTTGGTTTACTGCATCGACTCTTTTATTTTTCTTAATCCTTCTATCATTCATCATCATAAAAAGCAGTGATAGCACAGTGGTTAAGAATTTAGTCTCACTCCGGGGGTGCTGGGTAAATTCATGGTGTACCTCTTTATAAAAGTGCGTTTTAACACTAAATATCATTTGCTAACTTGGTGACAGAAAACATCGTGAGGAAACCTACACACCTTAGAAATTATAAAAAAAAATTCTAAGGTGTATGAAGTCTGCCAACCCGCACTTGACCAGCGTGGCTGACTATGACCTTAACCCTCTCATTATGATAGGAGACCCATATTCCAGCTATCTTATTAATTCTGAATTTGAATGACTGAAAATAATAAAATGCCTGAAATAATAGAATGCTAAGAGAAAAATATATATTAATATGCGGCGGATTAGAAATATGCATATTTAAACCTTCCAAGAAATTTCTTGACGGAGTATTTGGAATAAAAAAAAATAAAAAAGGAAAGGTAGGAGAGAAAAATTTACATTACAAATACGTAAGACAAATGTGACATACATATTACTAATATAATGACAAAGAAAAAGTATGTAATGCGAAAGGGAGACAAGATTTTGATCTTTCTTTGATTGTTTAATCTGTACGTGTGAAAATTTGTTCTTTGCTGTTAGAGGCCGAAGCAAGACATTTATAACAAAGGACTCAGATATTAAACTGAAACTACCCTACGTATCCACACCGAAGCTAAAAAGTACC
>DWMG01003520.1:0-11812 GCA_018244855.1 Elbella merops
AGTAAAATGGGGCATGGACGAAGAGGGGCGGGGGGGGGGGAGAGGAGGCGTAGCTGCCAGCTGCAGCTGATAAGTCGGTAGGTACAAAATTTAAACATGTTGGTGTCTCTCAAGTTAAGAGATATCTCATTTAGATATGTAAAGTAATAGAACAGAACAAGAAATTTAAGAAGAACAGAACAAGAAACGTAAAATTTTAAGTGCTTCCTAATCGGGAAAGAAATTTAAAACTTTACAAGTTTCACAAAATAATTACTTATTTACAATCATATTAACAATGCAAAAAACCTGGTAGTAAGATGTTAAGAATTAAAGGTATATTGGCTATAAAAAATTCAAGGTATGTAGTCCAGATAACCAAATTGCCAATTTTTTAATAATTGACTGTACCGCGTTGTTCACCTTTGTTTCGCCGCCATGCTGGCAAAATGGAAGCGTTCATTCGAACATGCTTGTTACTTATACTATGCGTCGCTTGGGTTCGGATAACCGTAAGTTCTTAGTAAAACGATCTAATTAACTAAAAAACTTTATTTTTAACAATATTATTAACGCATTTTCAGCTAGTAAATACATGGCTAATTGCGTTCCGAATCATTTATGTATATCAGTTCGATAAGAATGAGTAGCAGGATGAATGAATGAATGAATGAAATATTGATAGTATAGAACAGTCTAGTGAGTTCCTCCAAGTAAGTTCTCTGTGCAAGCTGGGCAACACTTTAACGATATGCCTTTTTTGATGATATAAGATAATTATTTTGAGTGATACGTCCAAAATGTTGGTAGCAGAAGATCAGCGCATCTATAGACGCAGCTCCCCCTGGTAAAAGTATCTTTGCTACTACCCTGCTCTTATTTTGTAACGTATCTTCTAATTAGTTTATAAGACAGCTGAAGCATTTCTAGAAGTATTGCTGTTTCCACGTTTATATACGACGCAGCAGCATTTCGGCTGTGGATTTTTTTGTCTTGTTGCTCTGAGCGCAAAATATACAATAATTAATACGAGCACACTTGTCTTCAGTCACCTTACAATATCCGGACTCATCCGTGCTGTATGGGGCCTAATGAAAATTTAACTTTAGCGATGATAATAGACGCCTTCGAAATATACGGTCACGATCCTACAGACAAGCTGGACAATCTGTGGTTGTATCAAAATGAAATGTTGAGAATAAAGACCGCTGAAGACCAGGTACACGTTTAAAATACGAAATAAGTTTACAAATGATGATCACCAGCTACGCGTTTAAAATAAGAAATAAGTGTACAGGTAATGGATGTAAGAGGTCCAACAATTTAGACTTTAACAGCACCCATATTTCATGGCGCTTATTTTATATAAAGATAACATCCCTAGGTTCTGATCAATAGCACTGTTTCTTAGAAGGCAGCACCATGATGAAGATGGTAGCATTGTCACATGAATGGACGGCAGCACCAAACGTCATAGACACGGTGTTGCCAACATATATATATATATAGATTTATTCAAAAATTTGTATCGTCACCATCAACGCTATTTATCAATTCATTGCTGGACATGGGTCTCCTCTCAGAATAAGAAAGGTAAGTTCTTAGTCTGCTACACTGCCCAAGACCGGGTTCGAAGACTTCACGCGCCTTAGAAAATTTAAAGGGAAATTCTAAAATGTTAAGGCACAGAAGTTGAATTGATAGTATTCTAGAAAATAATAGGCCGCAGGCAGAAGCTGAATGCGACAAGCCGAGGACAGAGCGCAATGGTGCTCATTCCGGGAGGCCTATATCTAGTAGTAAACCGAGCTAGGCTGACTTTCTTGTTTGTTATAGTATTGTTGTAGAAAATAATGTATTCCGTAAATTCACCTACATTGTTGTAACAGATATATATTCAATTACAGTACATGATAAACGAACGAATCCATATAGCAACGGACCACCTCAGCCGATTCGTAAAACTACACATCCAAGAACTAAAGGTACAATTTCAAGCCCATTTTAATTTAAAAAATGTTTTCATTAACAACATTATACACATAATTCAAAAACCCGTCTGTTGAAGGTACTTCTGATCACCCTAGATGATGTACTCGACAATATGCTGACCATGTACGAGAATCACCAGTCGATTGCTGCAGAGAGGAAGGCCACATACACTGGTGGCCCGGTACCCATGGAGTTTTATGTTAGCCAAGGTATGTTTCTATGAACTAAATTGCTAACATTGTTGTAACAGTTTCGACCTACAGCACTAATTACACACTCAGACGTCGTGATAAATTAAATAAAGTGTCATGATAATCCATGGGCAACAGATAGAAAAAAAGCTAAAAGGATTTCAAAATATTTAAATGCTCATTTCGATAATTGGACTATGTGCTCCATTGTATAAAAGTTATATCAATGGAACCTCTAAGTAAAAGACCACTAAAGCATACGAATTACGAAGTATACAGAATATATGCAAAAGAAATCTGCAAGTATTCTGCAGAAGCATTTTTCGACAATAAAAATGCTAATAAATATTTAGTTAATTTCTGCTATTACCACTCAAATATGGAGTGTGAGTAATAATTGCATCTCCAATACATTTTTTTTTATATATGTATACATATTTGAAACTTCTAGAATTTTACTGCGGCAAAAACGTCTATCTCTTCTTCTCCGAGCTATATAGCGACATCTACTACATGGGCCGGGGTCTCGCTCCTTACTGCAAGGACAGGTCCTTCGTCTTCCTAGGATTTCTACACTACCACGATGAACAGAAATACTACCTGATGGACGATCCTAGTATATCGTTTCCAATGGACAATTATATGCACGGATTGGAATGTCACTTCGGTGTTTGCATATTTAGGTAAGCCAACAAATAACAATTTGTAAAAGGATTTAATTACCTGTTGTATAAAAACCAAGCGACCTTAACTGGAAAAGGATTTTTTTTTGGAAAAATAAAATTAAAACCACAAAGCTAAAAAAAATCACATATACTTTCTGTCATTTCATTATAGTCTCTATTTTAAAGCGATCCGGAATGATCATGAATCGTATTGCCTCAATATACGTTAGCTATAAGCTCATCTTTCCTTCTATTTCCGAGGTTCCCTTTTAAAAAGCTGCTCCAAAGAGAGAGAGACGTATCTACGTTACCGAAGGCAATAGTAAAATGCGGCCTAGTCATGTACAAACTACCCCCACTCACCGCCGTTTCTTGCATCATCTCCTCGGGATCTTTCATATTGGACTTTAATATACAGGGGCTTCGATATCGACATCATGACTTTCTTTTGGTGAGTATAATATTCATACTAACATTTTTTTAAAATCAAGTACAGACTCTACTTGGCTTACATAAATTCAGTCACAGCGTTACGGTTGGAAACGCAATGGAATGGTCTTTCTGACGAAATATTTGGTCGCTCAAAATTTATTCTACGAATCTGCAATAAGACACCTAAATGGCACAATAACTTTATCACTCAAACAGAGAAGAAATAATGTATCTGCAATGAAATATAAATGGGTTCTAACGCAATAGGTATGATCCTAAAAAAATCAACAAAGCATTTACGAAAATGTCTAAAAAATTCCTATACTGATTAATGTATGAAATGCAATTCATGGAAGTTTATTTACACAAGCATTGTTTTTTTTCTAATAAAGACGATACCGAACGGAAACACCTACTACACAAAGGAGAACAACACGCCTCTGGTGTGCGCCCATCACGTCTGCGAGTGGAACTACACTAATCATTACGGAGGTTGGTTTTTTAAGCCATCTATCGCTACATGTGTTTATGGAGGTGGGGGGTGGAGGGAATATCAACAGAGAATAGCATAATTGTTACATATATTATTATGTAGCTTCGGCGTAAAAAAAACTCATAGTTCCAGTGTTTGCTATCTATCTTATCATAATCATAGACATTTTTTGTCATCGCTGGTTTAATGCGGGTTGGCAGACTTTACTCATATACTTTTTAGAGAACAGTGAAAGAAAGAAAGTCTATAAAGTTTACTTTTCTCGAAGTATTTTGGTTAATTATTATAGCGAGTTACATTTAAGACTGCCTCGTTGGTCGAGTGGTGGCAAGCGCGGCTGATCCGGAAAGGTCCTGGGTTCAAATCCCGAGTGGAGTACTATTGAATTTTTCTAATTTAGAATTTCTAGTAGGCACTCGGAATCTGGATCTGTGCCCGGTGTATGGCAATAGGCTCACCTATTCCATTGCAGGTAAACGTAACTGGTAAAACGTGGGAATTTACTACATTCCTCTGCCTACCCCTTAGGGGATTACAAGCTTGATGTAACGCTTTGTACATTTAATTTTAAAAACGTATAACTTCTTAGAGCGACAAATTTATGTCAATATTCGGACCCAAAGTCCTAAACGAGAAGGCTGAAATCATTGCATTCTCATTTTTTAATTCTTTATTTTATTATTTTTTAATAAATATATTTTTTAATAAAGATTAAAAAATAATAAATAATAGTATTATTATTTATTATTTTTTAAATCTTTATTCATCACATTAAGATATCATTGTTTAATTCGTAGGACCGTTCTTGATACCTGGAGATCCTGGTACTGGAATCGATGTTGTACCGCCATACATTGAGCCAACACCCAAGCCAGACGAAGAAGACAATATAACTGTACCATGTAAGTTACATTTTAAAAACATTAATTATGTATAGTAAACGTAACTTCACGCCTGTAATCCCAGAAGAGGTAGGCAAAGTAATGCAGAGCACTCCCACGTTTCACCGATTACGTTTACGTCCCACTATGGAATAGGTGATGAGCCTATTACCATGCATCGGGCACACATCCTGACTCCGAACCACTACTAGAAAATCTAAATTAGAAAATTTTGTAGTGTTCGACCCGGGAGTCGAACCCGGGACCTCCCGAGTCGTCGCACTTGCAACCAACACGACCAACGACGTACGCTCTAAACATGTACCCGTATATTGTACCGCGGACGTTCCTCGTGGAGCAATGCTGTTCCCTCTTACGTTGTATTGCGAAAATACTATTGTTAGCTGTGAACAATGGCGTGAGCGATTTTGTAACCGCGGGGTGCTTTCAAATAGGGCACCTCGGAAAGTACAGCAGATTTTGATCGTATTTAAAATAGAACCTTAGCATATCGCACTAAAGTCTATTTTTGCATATCAATGGTTCTGCGACCAGTGATCGGCCACGATTTACTTCGATTTGATGTTTTTGCTTATTATACGACGGTGTATTAAATTTTCCTTAACGCCGTGAGACGTTGTTTGTATGTGATACTATAAACATACGATTATTATTACGTATGTTTTAACACGGGAAATATGCAATTATCACATAAAGTCAAAAACGCTTAGCCTATTTATTTAACCTACAATATGCTGATTAATGTAATTTGAATTAACTTCATTACAACAAAAGCAATAATAAACATAATCGTCAATTTTATTATGAATGTAACTAACATCCACGACTTAGAATGGGTTACCCTTGAAACTTGCAACTTAGTTAGGACGATTGAAAAACATATGTATGTTCCTCCCGGATTTAATTTTCAAAGACATTCCCTTCTGTATGTTTTGTGGGTACTATTTAGTAAATACCAAACATGAATATGAAGAAATGTCTCAAATGCTGTGTTGGTCGTTGGAGTCTGGATATGTGCCCGATGCATGGCAATAGGCTCACCATCTATTCCATAGTGGGACGTGAACGTAACCGGTGAAACGTGGGAGTGCTCTGCATTCCTCTGCCTACCTCTCCGGGGATTACAGGCGTGATGTTACGTCTTAAATTCTGTGCTCAACGGTCAAATTTGCGACTAGCTTACATGAAATATGTACGTATTTTATAGAATTTAATTTATACAATAAATGTCCATCATTTTTAATTATACATAATAATATTATATTATGATATTACGTTTATAACGAATTAATAATATGTATTTAAACGAAGGTCGCACACTTATTATAATTATTTTAAAATGAATTGAAGAACATACATTTATAGACAGTTATACTAACTTACTATACTTTACAATTATAAAACCTATTGTATTATAATTGTAAAGAGACGCTGTTATTAAATAGGTATTCTTCTGATGTGGAGACCGCGCTTTGCTAAAGTAGCGTAGAACGTCCTGCTGTTAGGTGGATTGACGATATATGAAGTGTCTGGCGGTGGTTGGATGCGAAGAGCTGAAGCCGAGAGGTTGAAGAGGGGCCTACATTCAGCGGAATAGACTGATAATGCTGAAGATTAATATAGCATGTTACATGTGCAACTTTGCGTCGTGATTGTCTCGGATGTCAACTGAGCAAAATGACAAGAATTTGATAATTCCATCCATAGATTTTGTCGGTTTTGATTCACCTCGCTAGGTGTGAATGGCGTGATGGATATGACATCATGTCGATACGGCGGTCGGTGGCCATCAAATGGATGAAAAGGACCGCTGTTAAAAGCAAATTTTTAAACAGTTCTGCATTTCGCATAACATAAAAGCAATTGTTTGCTTATCATTATCTTATAGTACTTTCGTCATCCATCCAGCCTTGACTTGTAGAAATTAATATTAGACAATAATTTCGCCTGGTAAATAGTATCGCCAAAATTGGCGTGCGTATATGAAGTGTAGAAGACGTACATCAGATCTATAAGAAGATAAATATAGGGTGCTCGGTGTTCTCTGGCCACCACGTAAGGGTCCTGGCGTAATGATGTAATCATAATAATAATTGTAACACTTGTAAAATCTTCGGTTGACTTAGGTCAGAGTGGAAGCGAATGATGATACGAGTGAATCATTCATCCTGAGTACGTGGTAGTCCAGTGTGTTCATTCATTCATTCATGGTGGACTGAATGAAAAAAATGTATCGAACAGCCTGTTCTTCAAGTTTAACGTTTTGATGACGTTAACGTCAGAAACATATTTGTCTGTGAAGTGACCGCGCCCTTGTCGGTCATTAATTTATTTCTATTATATCTATTGTTTCCAGAACCCTGGCTACATGAAGGACAATTTTGTCATTTGCATAGAATCCCTGCATTTACCGGACGTCGGCGATCAGCATAATGTAAGTACACCAGTGAACTTCTCTCCGCGGTAGTCTGCTAATTTCTTATAAAGACACTACACCAGGAGTGGTCAACTTGAATAGATCCAAGAAAGAAGTACCCCAATACTAAGTAAACACTAACTAGAATTATATCAACGGTATATTTTTTGATAAATAATTTTGACTGAATAAAAGACACAATATTCAAGTAGCATTATATATTAAAGAGGGAAAAAACAAAAATTGAGGATTATCGTGTTGCCACATTTAACATTTGATTATTTTACTATTAATATTTTATTAGAAAAATAGGCGTTGTAATTAGGTAAAAATTTTATAATCTTAATAATGTAAATGAAACACGTAGCGCCATCTATCGCGCATTTAGATAAATATGCATAATCTGTGCTCCTTACTTTTTGGTAATGTCTCTGACACTGATTTGGGTCGTAATAAGGTCGTATTATAAAATTGTGTGCTTTTCATAATAAAACCAGTTAAACTGAAAGTAATCGTTATTTAATATAACGGTTACAACAACAGGTGTCAAAATTATTTTGCTCTCAGACGCACATTCGTTTTTTAACAGGTTAATTAAGATTTTGGTTTTGATAAAGTAGTAATAGAAACTTATTTGGAATCGTGCAATATTTGTTCAAAGCAAAAGTGACTAATACGGAAGCCATGTTTTTCGTATTGCGGTAGTTTATTTAAATGCGACCACAATCGTCAAACACGTGGATGTTATCTGTGTGTTGCGAAGATAATTAAACTTTATGACGTGACTAGCAAATAATATAATTTTTAAGATATTCCTATATAGCAATTATGCGGCCCGCCGATTCGATATATTATTATCCTCTAGTAGTCGAATTAGTCTATTATAGTCTTGATCAACAACCAGTGTCAGACCATTCCGAACATAGGTTCGTACTGAAGGGTATTATGACTATAATCCCCACACTGGGCATCCGGGTTTTAGTGTATTAGTATCTGTAAATATATTTTAACGCTAAATGTTTAGGGCTGCACGTTAGGAATATTTAGGATTGGATACAGAATTTCAAGGCCCAATGCCCAGAACATGTTTTGACATGTACTTTTAAAGGTTAATTACCATTTAGTAATTTTAATTAACAACATTGGTAAGATATTATTAAATCTCATATCTATTAGTTACGTCTTTACGTAAAAATGGTTAAACCGGATTTTTATAAAAATAGTGTCGAAATCGGAGAAGCATACAGTGTACACCATTTCTTCTTCAATTAACTTATATAAGGGATCACAAATTGTATGATAGATATTTAAATAAGTAAGTAATAGGACCTTACTAAAATTGTCTCCCAAACACTCACAAAGATACAAATGTAAACGAACCAAATTTAATTATCTGCCTTACATAAGTATTGTAACTGGCCTTGCGTACACAAAAACTATAATTTATCTTATTTTTGTGGTTCATATTATCTTATGTTTATTACAACATTTTTCCCAGCTTTCCGTTTATCTTTGTCGTCAATGGCCGTTGAAATTCATTCAAACTTAAAGTTCATTCTTGCTTTTTTCTAGTTCTCATTGTTTATTGGCAGAAGAAAACATTTTATTGTGACACATATTTGTCATTCTGTTTACACAATCACGATAAACAATTTAATTTGTTGTTGTCAAATAAGAATAGTCATGTTATATTTCCCATGTAATAAGGGATGAGCCTATTATTATAGACCGAGAACGAATCCAAACGACATGTTACTAAAGGGAATTAATAGTCTTCATAAATGTTTATTTTTTAATGACGCCGGTTTTTTGATCTTTCCAAATTTAAACTATGTACCGATATCTAAATTGGTCGCAGTCTGTAGGCTGACGCGTCGGCGAGAGCAATTGCCCCCTCGGCGGAGGTCAAGTGGCACTGGGGTGCAGCGGCATTGCATCTCGTTGCCCTTGGTGCCGAGCGGCGTCTGTGCCAATAATTATGGTGATCGGAATATCGTTATAGCACGCAAAAATGGTCTACTATTGGAGAGGTCTTTGTCCAGCAGTGAACGATGACGAACTGATGATGACTGATGTGTATACTTAGTCTGGCCATAAATACTGTTTTAATTAAAAATAAATAAGATATTACTTTTATATTTGGAATCTGTCATTTTTATATTATTGTTCATTGTGTTTTCTTATTTTCGCGCCAACATATTGTAAAATATTTTGTGATATTAAAATGGAGTAGGGTGATAAAGAGAACCGAATCGCTGTGATTGCATTACATAAAGTAGGTATGATGCCAAATACAATTTTTAAAATCCTCTATACCCTTGGTATTTGTCAAATGTTTGTGTACCGGGCTATTTATGGATACAATGAAACCTCCTCTGTTTGTGACAGAAAAAAATCTGGCCGCCCACGCAGTGTTCGTACGAAAAAGGCAATCAAAGCAGTAAGGGAAAGAATTCGGAGAAATTGTGTCCGAAAGCAAAAGATTTTATCTCGGGAGATGAAGATAGTACCTAGAATCATGTAGCGTATTTTAAAAGAATGACCTAACCTATGACTGGCAACCCATAATAATTTAAAAAAGAATAGGGTGGTAAAATCAAAACAACTACTTAAGCGGTACGTTAACACAGTAATCACAGAAAATTTTTCTCTACGGATGACCATTTTTTTGCAATTGAGCAATAATTTATCAAAAAAAAAAAGACCGTATTTATGCTGAAAGCTCTAAAGAAGCTTCCCAATTAATCAACAGAGTACAACATGGGCATTATCCGACTTCAGTGATGGTTTAGTGGGGTGTTAGCTATGAAGGAGTGACTGAGCCATATTTGTGTGAAAAAGGTATCAAAACATCTTCACAAGTGTATCAAGATACCATTCTTGAGAAGGTAGTTAAGTCCCTAACCAACACCATGTTCAATAACCAAGAATGGTCCTTTCAGCAAGACTCGGCTCCGAGTCATAAAGCTCGATCCACCCAATCTTGGTTAGAAACGAACGTTCCGGACTTCATCAGCTCTGAAGACTGGCCGTCATCTATTCGTGATCTTAATGCACTGGATCAGTCAGCCAGTCAGATCTGGTCAGTTTTGGAGAGTAAGGCTTGCTCTAAACGCCATGATTATTTCGAGTTCCTAAAACAATCCAGGCAGTGATGAATTTTCCCATAAAAAGAGTGCGCGCTGCTATTGATAACTGGCCTCAACGTCTTAAAGACTATATTGCAGCCAATGGAGACCACTTCGAATAAGCATTATATGTTTTTAATGGTTTTATATTAATGTATTAAACTAACACACTGCAATAATGTTAACGTTACGTACAATAAAATGTTAATGTTACGTACAATAAAAATATGTTGTTTTTCTTTGTAACAATATTTATGGCAAGACTATGTATTTTTCATCGTCTTTAGTACATGTTACATGAGAAATAAACAAAAAATAATAAATAATTCGAAGAGCTGAAGATCGAGCTCAGTGGCGTACCATTGGAGAAGCCTATGTCCAGCAGTGAACGGGAATAGGCTGAGGATGTTGATATATGTAGATGTATGTATGTATATAAGAGATAAACACAAAAAATATATTTTACACGAAATTGCCAGTAACAACTGATTCTTTAGTACATTTGTCCAAATCCGGGTGCTTTGCCAATCCGGACATAGTCAACGTACGAACTATGGCCTTAACCCTTCTTACTCCGAGCAGACACCCGTGTCTGATTGTGAAACCATAAGAACTGAAAACGGTGATAAATACTTTAACACTATTATAATCACTCATGTAAACACAGTTCTCGTAAATTTTACTCGTAACTTTTTGACGCACGCGTCTATATCTCATTATGATGGGGCATATTTAATTACTTTTCATGTTGTTTGTCCTGAATAGGGATGGTTTGGACGGACAGTGGGCGAACTGGTTCCCTTCTGGATATTCGCTTGCTTATATTCGCGTTTGGGTTTAATTAATCGTCGGATTCTGGAAGTTTCGATGAAAATGTAAAATCTGTAATATTTTATTTATTTGTCTCTACATATATTCGTTTTTAATTATTTTGTTGTCTTTACAGTTAGACGTATATAGTGAATTCTTGTTATTATGAGAGAGAATCCATGGTTAAATTGTGGAACTATAAAATGATTGATTTTGATGATGATCGTATTGGTCTAATTTCTAATTGTCACCACGCTCAGTTTTATAGATAGTGGGCGGCAAAAATTTCTTAGATAAATAACAGTATTATTTCCCAGGATGTTATTAGTCCACTTCAATAAATAAATAATATCATCATAGAAAGGTTTCATCTGAAACGAAAGCATCCTGTATTAATAACTACAGGACGTCACTTGATCGCATGTGATGTTATGTTTACTTCAATAAATCAGAAAAGGATGTAATTAATGTCTTTATACGAGTCCCTTATTGACGGCAGAACGCGTCTATGTTAAAACAATAACAGGATGTCTTCAAAATGGAATGTTATTTGTGTGAGCTTGTATACTAATAGTTAGTAAATATTGTCAAACAGAGCCCCTGGATGGGTTTGTGGCCCGGTTGGCAAGGCGTATGTACGACCGAGCCGACAATGGACCCCATGCTCACCTCAGGGGCTTCGCGCCCTTGCACGCTCGTCCTCCTGACGGTCGCTCGTACCCGCGACAGCTGGAAGGGCTGGACGATGCAGATTAGCATCGATGGTCGGCGAGTGACGACCACAGACCACAACACCGTCTGACG
>DWMG01003521.1:0-11809 GCA_018244855.1 Elbella merops
GTTTAATATAACTTCAGTCAGTCTCCTGCCTTCCATTCAAAATACATTCAGGTCAAAATAGTATAATAAACAATTAATTAATTAATTAATTAGAAATTATTTTTAATACAGAACACGTATGTATAACAGGACGGAACGTGCGTGATCGTCTTATGGGTTCTACGATATTCCATCTATTTATAGATGTTTCTACGGTATTTAACACTTGATTTCGATAAAATTTGGTATGCCTAATTTATATTACGTTGGTCTTCAAATTAATGTATCTTAGTTATAGATTTTAGTGTTGTGTGATTTTTTTATTTAGAAACATCACATGATTAATTTGAGTATCATTTTTCCTCAAAACTTCGAGAAAAACTCTAAACTAGTCGAGCTATCCCGAAAAGACAAACTTGAATTAAACTAACTAAATTAAAAACGTTTATTTCTCTGTTAATTAAAGTATATAATTTGTGATTTATTATGATGATATGTGTTGTATGAATTTTATTTAAGCGATATAACACATTTGAAGACCCATTATGATACTGTGGTCGTGATCTTGTATGGCCGCGTATAGTTCTAATATGTTCTATTCTCGACCGGGTACATATCGGAATGGCGAATTTAATTATCTCTCAGAACAGACAGTTAAATTCCACGTGACTGATCAAGGTTGTCAAGGTGACCGTGTCTCGTTCTGTTGACAGCACATAGGGAACATGTTGTTATTATTATTATTATTATTATACCCGATATGTGCGAGTGTATGATGTTGTTTACTGTTTTCGTTATGATGTCCTCAGATCTTCAGAACGCTTTGATTGAAAACGGCGTTTGATGTTAACGAGCGTTTTTCGAGCGTACGAGCGTCGCGGTGAGCTCGTAAATTTAAGTGACGGCGTCGGAAAACCATAACCGTTTCCGGAAGCCGTTTACATCGCCCGGTAATTGTAACCGGATATGTCCGGCTCTATATTATATTACAGGGATTTATGACAATCCTTTCCAATATTCCTATACGGGAATATATGTGTTGGCTGATAGTTTGAGAAGCGCTGTGCAATTTTATTGTAAGATGTATAACATTATTAATTTTTCTCAATAGTTTGCGGTTCATACAGTGAAGTTTAGGAGAAATACGACATTTTATTATATATCCAGTATAATGTTAAGGCCCTACCACGCTGCTCCAGTTCGGATTGACAGGCTACACATGCCAAAAAGAACATAATGGAAAATATTAAAGTTTGTAGGTTTACTCAAGATCTTACTAGTTCTGAATCTACTCCGTGATTTAAGAATAAAGAAAACAAAATCGAAACAAAAGTGCCTATTCTTTTTTTTACAAAACAAAAACAATAAACAAAAGGCCGTAGTTGATTTAGCTTATTCGTGTTAAAAACAAAATTTTAACTAAAGTCAGCATCGGCTTTAGGTCATCAAAAGAATTTCGGAATCGCACGGCCAAAAAACAAACAGAGGTCCGAGCGATTGGGTAAACACAATTACTGGACTGGAAGTTGGCTGTCGTCCAGTGGCGAGTTTAAATTGATTCCCGTTCGACTCCCGTCCGACGTCAATCCGTGTTGACGTTTCGTTCTTTTCCTCGCGTTCCACGTGCGTTCGAATTTTGTATACCGCCAATCGATTGGCTCGTGTAAAATGATGATGTACTGCACGCTACTGGATCATACGGTTTAATTTTTTTAAGATACTTTCTTAATGTAATTTTTTTTTACATTTACTGTACTCATTCTTTATAATTTTAAAACAATGTGATTGAATAAGTGTTCCATTCAATAATAAGAAAATATTGTATATGATGATTCTTAGATGTCCTGAAAAATGATTTAATGTGATATTGAAAAAATAAGGGATTATAATAAAAATGAAAAATAAAAACTTAAACTAGATGATCCCTCTAAATTTCACGGCAGGGCTTCTCGGTTGAACAAATGATTCGACCTGGTTTTCATAGATATTTACCATAAAGTAGCTCCGGTTTCTCAACATTAATTAATAGGGCATTTCTTAGTCAAGCTTAGATTAATCCCTTAATGTACCGAAACCAATTTGCCATTTACGAGTAACATTATACAATTTTGTTGTTTATCGTTGCCAAGGTGTAGTATGTACACTGTCACGAAGGCTCCCGTCGTGGAACTTAATAATTCGTGGACTATGGAGGGCGGAAAATTGCATTTTTATTATGAGAACGCCCCAACGGTTCGGTAAGTTCATTGCGGCATTTTGTGCTTGCACATCATAACAAGGCTCCTGCGGGAGCCCTACTATGAAACGCCCGAAAGTTCTCTACCGTTATCCAAAATATTTCAGACTCTCTTCTCTGGTGCCTTATTCGTACCCCGTGTTTTTCATTATAAAATGTGTATCGCTATCTTAATATATACGTAATAATGTAATTAGACATAATACGTAATATTGTTGTCCTTTAGTTACACTAGTCACACAGGCACGGCCTGACCTATCTTAAGATCATATTGTCGTGTGTAGAGATATCACAGTTAACGCTATCTGTAAACAATGAGTTGAACATTTGAATTATATTCTTTTCCAGACAAAATTTATAGCTATTGTATTTAATGTTTAGTCTCCCCTTTGAAATGTACTAATTATCATCATCATTATCAGCTATTACCATTCTGCTGGACATAAGTATACAATATAACTAAGTATACAATTATACCATATACTAAGTATACAATTTAACAATTTCGTCCATTCTAATCCATAAATGCTTTCGAGTATGTATCATGTTGGAATCGATGTGCCGAACGCGTGGTATGGGTGCGCTTATCGACTGCGCGGATCAAAATTGAATTATAAATTTTGAGTTCGTACATAATGCGACGTCAAGTACTTAGGAAATTGTGTTTTACGGACAGACGCACACATTTAAGTGGATTATTTGTTATTATGGAACAGTGAGAAATGGAAAACAAACCAACCTAGTAATAATTTGTCATTGTCCATAGACATTATTATTATACCGTCATGCTAGGTCCCTCACGGGGTAGACAGTACACATTGAGTGCCAAATATCTCTGTCCTTACCAACCTGCCATGCTTATTCCACATTTATCACTCTCTTCAACATGCACCCTGGTTTCCGGAGACTTTGGGCTCCACATTGATACTCGTACCGATAATACGATGGACTATTACGATCTATTGTATTGTAAATTATGTGTTTGAATTCAATTAAACTTACATAGAACTCTTTTAATTAAAATTACCATAATTCATTTCAATTGTTCGTTTAAAATCACGGAATATAGAGAGCACTATTGTAAAAAATACAAAACGCTGCACGTACAGCGATCTATAGCAACGTGGGTACGAGAGGGACAATCTTTTCATTGCGCGACGATCTAATTTAGTGGTTGAGCTAACACGGAATGATTTAGTGACCGCTCGGCGAGCTTCGCGCATCGCTGCCGTTCGCCCGTTTGATATAGATTGAGTATATCTTATGTATCTGTATAGCATCATGCTTGTATTTCCCAGAAGATGTAGACAGAGGTGTGTAGTACACTCCCGCGATTTATCTTTGATGTTATAGGCTAAGCTGAACCCCATCCGACGATGGGATGGGGTTCAGGCAAGCTACATATGTGTATAAATATTATGTATTATAATTGAACTAATGTGTTACTGTATATGTATGGTATGTGCATGTTGTTAGGCTAGCATTACTATTATAGATACTTATAACTGAACAGGTACTCGCGAGTTGACCTGGAAGATGCGATGGCTCGCTTGGTACATGGACGCAGGACGTTAAGTTGTTTACATTAGCGTGTGTTTAGAAATATATGTTTGTAGATTTTCCAGTTACCATACCACAGGCCCCGCCTAGTTTGAGATCAGACGGCAGTGTGTGTGCGCGTACGTGTACTTATGTATGTGTGCATGTGTGCTTGTTGTCACAAAATATTATTATTACCAAATGCATCAAATAATATTTTCTGTCAATTTATTGCAGAACACACTGATAGCATTAACTGTCCACAACACGCTGTATTGATAAAATTAACGTTATGACATGAGTAAGGTAACCATAAGTAGTGTTTTGAAATGGGACGGTTCTGTTTTTCCCAAAATGGTCAGCTATACGACGTGTTATATATGTTTCTGGGGCAAGTAACTCGTCTGTCTAGTTTATTGTTAAAATGGGATAATTTGAAAGGGATGTGTTTGAAGTACGGAAATATGTTCGAGGTAAACGGCCTAAACTTTATGTTCACGTAATATAACTTTATTCCAATTATATAATATTTTTTTATTTATTGAATTAGACTTACGTATAAAGTAGACCGATTAGGGGAGACGACTGATAACGATGATAATGGTGATGACCTGCGTATTAGTGACCATAGATCACGTGGATCAATTTGAGGACGTCCCGTAGTGAACGTGGGATGAGTGGGGAGTGATCGCGTGGCGTGATAAATAACCCTTTACTGCGATGGCACAATTCTGGCGACGAGCGATGCGATTGCGATAACGCTGCATCTCCAAATTGACGATATTTTATTTTTATTACATCGCCACAACGGCTATGTTGACGGTCATATCTCTCTAGTTATTTTTAATGCCAAAATGCAGTTCATCATTATCAGTCTGTCTATCTCCACTACACATTTCAGTTCCCTTAGAGGGTTTTTTGCCCATACACACGCTGGGTATGGTTGGGTATCGCAAAGCACGGCATGTAGCAGTTTATAATATTTCGTTATAAATCGCCAGTACAAATCGTAATCTATTTATCGCTTTGTAATTAGCTTTTAATTCACGTTAGTCATGAATTATGCATAATTCAATTAGTTCATATTATACGCACAGTGATATTGGTTTGTTATTTGGTATAGAAACTAGTGTTTACATATTTGAGAATTGAGAGCGATAGAGCAGTCTCATAGAGTTTTGGAACCAATAGCGTAAGCCACAATGGCTACTTGGCTCCGAGAAGATTCTAATGAGATCTTGCCACCAGTGACCAGAGCTATAATAATAATATGAATGAAATTATGCGAGTTTATATTACCTAGCTATTATGCATATAAATGAAATGGTGTGTCTGTATGTATTGGCTGTTATGCCAATTACTTTGTATGTCATTTTGCTCACGTTGGTCGGCGGTTGTGATTTTACGCATTGTTTAAATTAAAACACATTTCAAGCAGAGCCGATAAGAAAAACATTCGATGGCAACAAGTATTCAAATGAATTTATTTAGCTTTAATTGAATTTCGATGACGTTAACGATAAGTTTCGACGTTGCGTAAATTACGTCAGACGTGGGTACCGCGCGCTAATGGTCCACGTCGTAATTCCACCGAAAACCAACCAATTGTCAAGATCTTCGATAAAATTTACACGGACTAATAAAACGTACACAAAAAAGACTATCTTTTGTCTCTCTCCGTTGTTCGTTTGTTTGTTTTCGTTTTTAAACAAGCTCACAGGTGCCCGGCTGCGTTAACCCGCCACTCGTAAATCCCCGACGCATCGGCACGCGAGGGTTGAAACGAGTCAACACTGCCAATAAACCTAATTATAAAAGTATTTAACTGGAAACGATGCAATAACGATTAAATAAAACCGCCCGTTACACGGTCGCGTGACCGATTTATGGCGCGAATTAAAACTTTAATAAAAATCTCGGGGCCCCGCTACTGTAACAAGTTTTCGCCGAAAATGTTCGGGTGTTACCTCATTCAGAAATTACGAACTAGTGACGGTCGCTGGCGCGATTTAATACTATTTTGCTTTCAATTTCAATGCTTCTTATAATATATGCATTGGACCTGCTAAAATTCTATGTATTATGTATAAATGTATATGCTTTTAAATTTGATTCTACGTGCAGATAATTACACACAGGGCCTTTTAAATTGGTTTTCCAGTGACTAAGATGCCAGTATGTCTAATTTCCGAAGCGATGGTAGTCCTTCTCTTATATGGACAATATTTACGTTCTAACAATACCTACTGCAACAAAACAAACAATCACTACGAGACAAACCATTACTTTATTTATACCTTTGCACATTTTTCGACCGATCACATACATTTGACGCTAATAAATGGGGGGCTACCTTTTCCAAACAAAAAGTCTTATTCGAGCGGCGCAGGTCGTGCGAGTTTGAATGTTTTCTTATTTGTTTTAAATTGAACGCGTTGCGTGATTAAAACATGACATGATTCACTGTAACGAGCGTTCTTCCATTCGTTCGTTCGTTTGTAAATAAAAATAAACAGTTGCCGCCGCGGCGTGTGTTACGAGATGGTGTAATCGGTTGCCAATATTTGTATTCGCTATGTAATCGATCGTGGAACATTTTGTGATTAATGCAGTGCGTGTAATATGTACATACAATTCGATTTTTTTTGAATGTTAATTGATTCTATATCGTGTCAGATGCTGCATATAAAATATATTGGTAATAAGTTTTTTTTTTATATTTACTATCGTTTGGTATTTTATTTTTTTACATTTGTATGTCAAATTGAAATGGTATTATGAATTGAAATGTTTAAACGAATCACATTAATATAGAACAATGTCAGCACTATTGTTTAGCGGCAGAAAGAGTGAGCGGGTTGATTTTTTCAGACGCACGACTAATAAAGCCATGTGATTTGTTAATTCTTTTGTATTCATTTCATTTTGTAATATTGATATGCATAAAAAGCTCATTAAAGATGCACAATAGCACCGATTCTCCTTTAAAGAGATCTCTTCCAGAAGCAAAAGTATTCGGAGATGGATAACATTAAAACAGAGCAAATTAAGTGTTTAAATAAACGAAAAACACAGTAGGTAATAACAGACAAACATGTACCTACTTAGACCTTTTCCATTACAGAATATTTTTTCGATTTATTATTTGAAAATGAAAAAAAACCGCTAAACTTCCCAATCGTATCATTATAAAATGAGCAGAAACTCCAATGACGGCGACGCGCGGCCTTCATCTGCGAGAGCGAGTGATGTATCAAATTTTCGCTTACACGTAATAAAACGCATTAAGGATGGCCGCGTGCTACACCGATATGTATCCACCGTACATGTTACACCGGCGTTCGTAGCGATTACAATTACAAGCACTGGTCAATGACCAATCGGTGGTATGTTCAATTTTCGTTTACTCTGATCTAATGGACACTCCCGATGAACCCGTATATCCTTCTCCGTAGACTTTGCTCGGTGAAGTCTCTAGAGATAGAGATAGGCAAAGAGCAACGAGCGCCAAATATTTCTATACTTACAAATCTGACGTTATTTTCAACACTCATATACGCACGTCGATTCTACCGTTATTCGGTATCTGACCTACCTACTTGGTCAAGAACATATAAATGTCATAAATACATATATTAGTTTATTAATAAATTCTGATACATTCCCATTGAGTACGTGTTCGTGTACGAACACATGTGTCGCGGTACGTGACAGTGTGCGCGGCGGCCGAGAAGCAATCTCTCCTCAATTTTACACGCATTTGCACGTAACGTGATCAGCGGCTGGTCGGTGAGGAAACATGATTTCCTTACGCGCAATATTCTCGCTGATTTTATATTTCTCTCTATATATATATTGGGGACAACATTTCTGAAGGCGAGCGAGCTTCTACTAAAAGTTCGTCGTCCATTCCATGTTTTTAACTTCAGGCTTCTTCTGTATTGCTCGAAGGAGTCGCAGAGAAGCGTAGTACACTCCTACTATTCACTTCACATTTCAATGAAAAGCTGCGAGAAATTCTTCACGGCTAGATTTACTTATTGCACATGGCACACTAGCACAAAATATTCTTTTTAAATTCACAATTTGTTATATATTAATCAGGAAATATTTGAATAAATCGGGGATATTTGGTTGCTTAAAAGCAAAAATTCCACATAATCCGATTTAAATACGAAAGCCGCT
This sequence comes from Elbella merops, assembly GCA_018244855.1. Classification (NCBI taxonomy): domain Eukaryota; kingdom Metazoa; phylum Arthropoda; class Insecta; order Lepidoptera; family Hesperiidae; genus Elbella; species Elbella merops. The sequence continues at coordinate 7,940 of DWMG01003521.1, forward strand.
TGCAAAGCTCAAAAAAAAGCTCCAAAATCTCTTAAAACCGAAACACTAGGCAGAATCTGCACGCAATGCTAATTGTCTCCGGCCTTTGCAGGGAGTGGCAAACGAGCAATGTTGTAAGGGGAGCAAAAATAAAAATATACGGATCACACACGAAACTACTCCTATACTGGGATTCTGATAGCCAATTTAGATTTCAATTCCTTTCGTTCGGTCCACGTTAATCTAATAACGCTTTATAAGCACCCTGTAGGTATCCTATACGGATATTAGGACCATGTACTACTGTCGGCGATAATAGAGTGAATTTGACAGTTTGAGTTTCGATTTCTTGCTTCTAAATGAGCAAAAAACTTCGTTGTTATTTATGTATAGTCAACTATACTTTTTTAAAATATAAATTCTAAAGTGTGCGGGCTTCCTCGCGATGTTTTCCTTCACCGTTAGCAAGGCTAAGAAGCAAGTCGACATTATCAGTATTATCATAAATAAGTGACCGTTATCACCAATGAGCGCCAACTTGTCTTGTTCTCGGCTTGTAGTTATCAGAGTGCCTTAAATACAAGGTAAGTAGATTTGTAGAATCTCAGTATCGGTCACCTTGTTGGTCTAATTGTAAGTAAAACCAAAATGAATCGTGATATTCAATCGAAAATTGTGATTTCTATGGGAAAAAGAAATTCGTCCTGAAAGTTTTAATTAAAAGTCAAGATAATTTCCAAGAACGTTTTGTGTCACTAATAAGGTATGTAATGCATAATATGTGAAAATTTTAAACCAATCGAAATTGAATTAACGGGTGAAACGTGGGAGTGTTCTGCATTCCTCTGCCTACCTCTTCGGGGATTACAGGCGTGAAGTTACGTTTTTAAACCGAAATTGAAACTTAAAGTAAAGAATTTTAATTTATTTTAAAAATCGCCACATTGCACGCTCGCCGATGGTGCCACGTGTGCTAGAAGAGCGTAACGAAAAAATTGGTTCGAGTTATCTAGATTGCCGTTTGAGTATGTCCATTGCAGAGCGTGTACTGCTGGAGAAGATATGTAGGTATTCGAGATGCTGTTATGGGTCTAGAGCGGTTATTCCGTGAATTACCAAATTACCAAAGCACATCATTAACCTTCCAGATAAAAAACGTATACGAGGGCTTAGGCTTCTCTATACGCATCTGGCGTTTTGCGTCAAGAGATTCGAGCTTCTTCGCCTCAAAATTTTTAATTCCGTCGTGAACGATAGAGCGCCACGATGACCTTTCCAAAGCCAGTTCCTCCCAACGTGAGGGCTCAATGGCGCAGGATTTTAGATGCCTTTTGAGCACATCCTTATAACGTAGGTGCTGGCCGTTATACTTTCGCTTACCTTCAGCCAACTCAGAGTAGAAGACAGAATATATAAAAATATATAATATAAAAACAAAATATACTATCATGTTTATCGAAGTTTTTTTAGTGAAAGAGATTGTGTTTATTAAAGTTTTTTTTTTATGTAGAAATAGGCTCGCGTTTGGCTGCAATCCCACCTGTTGGAAAGCGAGATGCAGCCTAGGATGTCACACGCTCGCCTAGAAAGTGCCTATTCACCCTTTTTTAGAATAATTCCAGGTTATAAATTATAGTACCCATGAGTAAAGTAAAGAAATATGTTACGTATAGCATATTTTGAGTATATAATAGTATTACTATGATAATTTGTTTTTTCACTGTGATAATTTATTATTAGTATTTAATACTGTGATAATTTGTTTTTTTTTATTGTGATAATTTATTATTAGTATTTAATACTGTGATAATTTGTTTTTTTACTGCGATAATTTATTATTAGTATTTAATACTATGATAATTTGTTTTTTTTTACCGTGATAATTTATTAATAGTATTTAATCATGAGACATGCGCAGATAAAACATTGTTATCTATGGCGTGTGAAGTCAGCGTACCAACAATTGGCCAATGCGGCAGGCTATGGGCTTAACCCTCATATTCTGAGAAGAGACCCTTGTCCAACAGTGAAATGGCAAAATGGTAGTAAAAAAATTAATTATGATCTAATAACAATCATGTTGGAGCGTATCTTCTTCTATATTAACGCTATATAATTTCATCTGGCTTTTCATCTTTATATTCTAACCAAGTTGCTTTTTGTTAGCTTTTAATTATCAACCTCCTTTTGTTGCGCGTCCGTCGCAAAATGTTTCACTTCAATCGTACATGGCTTCCATGAACAATTTTTTCTATAAGTAATGGTATTTTCAGTTTGAGGTCTGTAGCGTTTCTATATCTAGCAGTGGATTAATCTGGGTCTTGACTAGGCATTGCTATCCTTATATTCCTTAATATAGACAAGAGTTTTCTAATTTAAGAAATGCCCATATTTAACCACACAATCAACAATTTTAAGCAATTGAGTTTAATTGGTCCATAAAATCATTCTAGTGGCTCTCAGCTCTTTGTTCAGCTCTCCATTGGACACGGGATTTTGTTAGTTTGCGAAATTTTCCCAGAGTTTGTCTAACAATCTATCGAATTCGAATAACAATAATTTCGTTGAGGGAAAATGTTATATCCTAATAAATAGTTACGTTGATTCCCGGACGAGGCCGCTCGGCATTTCGGAGGTCTGTTCCCGGTAATTCCAAGGTTACTTCCCTTTATTGATATTATTTTATAACTTACATGCATCTGGGGCACGGAATATTTGTATGTATTATCCTTTTTTTGAATAGGCTCATAATTGGTAATAGTCTCACCTAGTCCATGGGACATGTAACATAGCAGATGGAAAGTGGGGGATTTACACTCCTCTCTCTACTCCCTCGCTATAAATATAGACGTGATGTTACGTTAATATCAACAGCTGCAGTAAATTAAGTTCAGGTAACAAATCGAATTGGTTTCTAACCAGTAGGGAACATTCGGTCATGTTCCAGATCCCTCTGAACCACTCTAAGAATTACGCCCGAGAACTTTACCGCTTCAGTTCGTCCAACTAAACGGATTAAAACTAGATTTTCTCCCAACATATTGATAATTTAAAGTTCTGAACTCATAATTTTATTTATATGGACATATTATTTATATGTTTTATAGTTCTTTCTTGTTTTATTTATATAGAATGTTAAAGATCTGACGTGCTTCTTCTACATTTATCAGTCTTTCATACATTTACGTCCGTTTAGACGACTTCTGTCTCTGCCATCTGTCAATATCTGATCTGTATGTCCAATATAGGTCCGTCTTAGTCTTTCTCGGTATAGGCATTCAAGGATATTTGCATTAAGTTTGTTTTGCCATTAATGTATCAGACATTGACAGCCTATTTTAGACAAAACATTGAAGTTCAGCTGATTTTCCTACGTACCGTTTTAACGACGACAGTTTTTTTATTAATAACTTAACTGATTTGAAATGATTGGTAAATCGTAGTGATGACTATATTCCTCTGGCTACTGTGACATGCCCGGCTATGTTATATTTATGTAAGCCTGTAGTATGTGTTATAAAATGTCCACACTTAATTCAGTATAACCGGACAGTTATATAATAGGTAAGACATTCGAGGTTATTATACAGTGTGCTTTACAACGGACTGGGAGCGTTCGTAATCCGCTAAGCGTACAGCGGTATTAGCGGGCAGCCGCCATGAATACAGAAAACATACTTAGTACTGAACGTGCTATAAAATACCAAGTAAATCGCAATAATACTGAAATTAGTTTTAGTCATATTTATACATTATTTTTTCTTTTTTTGGTTCATCATCATCATCATTATCATCATCATCATCATCATTATCATCATCATCATCATTATCATCATCATCATCATCATCATCATCATCATCATCATCATCATCATCATCATCATCATCATC
>DWMG01003522.1:0-11808 GCA_018244855.1 Elbella merops
CCAGCGGTAGAACGACATCTTACAGTTTAATCTAAACATACCAGTAACATAGTGGTAACGTATTCATGTTGTTCATTAGGGACAAGATTATTTTATTTTTTTTTGAAAAAACTAAACAGCTTAAAGATATGTAATAAAACATATAAAATGCGCCCATATTTAATAAACGTATTAGATTTTTTTACATAGAGCTACTTTGAAAGAAAAATACATGTTTTGGTTAAGTTTGTCCGCATATTAACTTCGGTCTCATATATATTGTGCGATTCTTTGAAACTTCGATAGCGTGTTTGAGGATGCGCCTTCTGATTGGCTAGTCTCGTTATGACGCGTGTGACATAGTCTATTGTTTACTATACTCGGTTCTTGTCGTGTTATGCGCGTTCAGTATTTCATGTGAGGCGCGCTCATATTACTGTAAGTATCGTGACGTTACAAACACACATTAGTCGAATATTTTTGACTTCAGGCACTGAGGTATGTTGGACGACAAGATGGTCCGTAGTTTCCCGAACGCTGTCCATCCGAGTTGGATCATTCGAGTGACCCATCTGGCTGGTTTGTCCTATGTAATTAACTTCGAGAGCAGTTTCGTCAATAACAACCGGTACGAGTGTGACATGGACGTTAGACATGATTTTCGTCTTGTCCATAAGACCCATCCGTTGTGAGACACTATTGAAGTCGCTGAGCATAGTGCTTAGGTCCTCCAGCGACTCCGCCAGGATCACTATATCGTCGGCAAATCGAAGATGTGTGAGGTATTCGCCATTGATAATAATGCCCAGTCCTTTCCACTCAATCAGCTTGAACACGTTCTCCAGTGCAGCGATAAAAAGTTTCGGAGATATAACATCCCCTTGCCGGACGCTTCGCTGCAGCTGGATGGGGTTCGAGCTTCTGTCATGTAATCGGACTGTTATAGTTGCAGCATTGTAAATACTCCGCTACACCTCGATGTACCGACAGTCAATCTGGCATCGCTAAAGAGACGGTAGCACCGCCTAGTTCTCGATGGAATCGAAGACTTTTTCAAAGTTTACATAGGCAACACACAGCGGCAGATTATACTCCTCGGTCTTCTATGTAACCTGCCGCAGCGTATGTATGTGGTATATGATACTGTAGCCTTTTCGAAAGCCAGCCTGTTAGGGAGGCTGGAAGTCGTCAAGTTTGCATGTAATACGATTGGTTAGGAATCTCGAGAACGGCTTGTAAACGTGGCTCAGAAACGCAACGGGCCTGTAGTTCTTCAGTAGGATTTTTGAAGAACAACATCACTACGCTTATGCTCCACGCTCTCGGGGTGGTTCCGTTTCTGATGATGGAATCCAATAACTTTTGAAAAGCCTCTAATACGGGTTTACCTCCAGCAATAGTTCAGCTGTGATTCCGTCATCCCCCGGTGCTTTGTTGTTCTTAAGCTGTTTGAGAGCCCATTCAATCCTAAACAAACTGACGTCCGGGATATCTTCGGTATAATGCCGGGTCAATTTGGCTCTCTTATCGTTCGGCGCTTTAGAATCGGGACTTTTGGAGCAGGTATACAGCATACATACATATTTCTCTCAGAACCTCATGCTTAGACGAAACCATGGTACCAGACTGGGTCTTGAACCTCGCCATCTGACTTTGCCCTATACCCAGATCTCTGGCGAATACTTTGGAGCCTTTGTTCCGCTCGATTGTATTTTTTACACGATTTGTGTTGTAAACACGTAGCCTCGCTGATTCTGTATCTGTTTAATAATTAATCTGTACTTGGACATAGAGGTTGGAGACTGCACACATAGTTCTCGTCTTTGCCTCATGAGACCGAGAGTATGTTCTGAGAGAACTTGGGGTTTACTACTGGAGGGAGTCCTAAAGTACTTGGACCCGACCTCGTGGACAGTTTCTACCATGCTGGTATTAAGGTCGTCCACTGATTCGCAACCTAGGCACGCGAAACGATTACGCAGATCAAACCGAAAGTTTTCGGAACCCTGAATCTGGACAGATGTTGGTTGGAGCGTAGACTTCATAAGCGTGACCGTTCAAGCTTGATGTTGATATTTAATGTGCCTCTTACCATCCGGTGATCGCTTCCGGTTTTTATCCTATTGATCACGGAGACATCATTAAATATGTGCCGATTGTCTGCCCAAATGCAGTTTATTTCGCTTTCTAAGGGACCATTGGGATTAATTCAAGTCCACTTGCGATGTGGCCTTTTCTTGAAGAAGTTAGCGAGCAAGTGGCCCCGGTGATTGCGTTGTCTGATACCAAAGGGCCCTACCTTGTGCTCGTCGCCATCTCACGTGCCCAATCTCGCGTTGAAATCCCCCATCACAGCCATGAAATGGGTGTTTGAGGTACGTATGGCTCTACCAGTGTCCTCATATATAACCTCAAACTCATCGTCGGAGTTTGCCGAGGTCGGTGCATATATGGTCGGTCGACTTTCACGACGTTGTTGACGAAGGACTTGTGGTCGAAAAACCCACCACCTTAGGACACACCTTAGGACACCACCTTAGGACACCACCTTAGGACAGATGATATGAGATATGAGTGATACCCGGTGATATGAGTGATTCCTTCCCGATGATATGAGAAGTTTCCGGATTTCAGGATTATCGTACACTCCCCCTGTCTTCGGACTTCCGATAATCCTATAGTTCAATTTGTCTATCTCTTCTTCCAGCTCATGTATCGTGTCGTCGGTCCTCAGTGTCCTGGTATTGTATGTTACCAGGTTCAGAAGTCGTCGTTTGTGGCAGCCCGATCTCGGCCGGAGATTATTAGCACCCCCTGCCCCGCCGTTACCGTGACCGCTGCCGTAGCCAGGAATAGCGGGGCCGCTGGAGACTGGGGGTCGGGGTTTTTTTGTGACTATCATATTGGGAGTTTTGGCATAGACATCACGCTTGGCATTGCGGGTTGATGACCGCAGTAGCTATTCATATTTACACAGGAAGACCCTGCTGCCCATCTCTTGATATGATCCCCCTCTCGCCTCTTACGATTCCCTGAGATCTTAGAGGGTAGTGCAATTCTAAATCGGCATTATACGTACACTAGAAGCGAACATCTCAATCCGCAGTTTGCAACTTGGAATAATAAGGATACTAATTGCTCGCAAGTTATCAGGTCTGTCACCAAATGACAAATTAAAGTAGCTGACACTATTGATTCTAAATAGTCATAAATGGCAGCTGCCGGGTTGTTTGCTTTTTCTCACATCAAAATATTTTAGGCTAATTATTCGTGTAATCGCAAAACCCGTAAACCTTACCTTGAAAATGTATTTTATGTATTATTTCAAATATGTGTTATCGTTTTCACCATAAAAAATGCAACATTAGAAACAGTAAATATTAACTATTTTTACATAGTTTTATCATTAGTTATAGCGGGATAATTATAAAAATATTTTTAATTTTGTAGTATTATGCGACATTTTTAAAAAGATATAACAGTAGAATTTTTACTTCTTTATGTTACAACATTCTTCCATATATTTTTTTACGTTGGCAACGAAAATGTCAGTCGAGTGAGTTTTTCTGTGCGTGGCACACGTTCTTTACGTGTGTTGTGAATTTCTCAAGCTGTTCACGGCCAAATCCGTTCAACTTTTATTCAATGTGTATGGCTGTGGAGGTAAGTGTATGTAACGACATTTTCGAACTCCGTTATGTTACAAAATTACTATTTACAAGAGGTCATGCCCTTTCAGTTCAGGACGTCACTGCAGGCGTTGTGGAGTGGGCAACTGATTTCCCTTTAGATATACATTTTGGTATTTCTTTGCCTCTTTATTACTTGTGTATTTTAATTATTGTCTGCAAAATGTAACATATTTATTTTGTTTTAATTATTAATAGTCTCGAACAGTCCACATAATGAATCTAAGTAAGTTCGAGAACTTTGAAGCGACGTGAGCGAAGTTATAAAAACTAATTCAAGGCGCGTGTACGTATATAATATTACTTTATATTTAAAGTACAACAATGATAACTGGGAAATTCGATACTAACATTGCCTTGCTGTGGTCAGATGACTCATACTGAAATGTATCCAGTAACTGTTCGATTCCTTTAACTTATTGCAAATTAGTTGCCAACAGGTACATTATGTGTTTGAAATTATTATGAAATCATTTTTGGTTCGATTTTTAGCTAAAATTCAAAAACTACCTTCATATTTTAGAGTCCAGAAATAACTGAATTTTAAAAACCATAGTGTAAAAAAATCACATCATTTTCATTATTATGTGAAGACATTTACACTATTATAGTAGGTATGTATTTAGATTTCTTCATTACTTACTTTGATTTTTTTATAGTATTGGATAAATAAACCTAAAATGCTTGTGTATATTGAGATAATTCTTTTTGTTATGTGTGGTTAATTTGCATTTTATGTAAATTTTTAAATTAAACAAAAGAAGTATAAAACTAGCAACAAAATTAACACTAAAAGAGCAAATATTTTAGGGTCTTATGTGTTATTAACTTGGTTCACTTAGTATAATTCTTAGTATAATAATCACATTATAATTAAACAGCTAAATGACCATTTGTCTGAAAAAATGTTTATTAATTTCAGTTTGCTATTTTCTCTTTTTTGAATGACTGAACTTACCATGGACATAATTATATTTAACACCAATCTTTAGGTCCCTCAGTAGTATTTTTGTAGTACCTACTACCACAACCTTGTGGAAAACGCATGAAATTAGATTCATATGATAAATTGTAAGTGAAATGAAGTAACATCCTGTCAAATGTCATTTCATTGGTCAAATAGCACTTCATGTAATTAGTCAATGTTGTTATTAACATTTATTTAATGAATCCTGTTAGTGACCTTAATTATGGTTCAAAGTTTCAGTCTGGAGGAGGATAGGGAACTAGTCCATGTCTCTGCCCATCCACAATGCAATAACTCAATTATTTGTTTAATAGCGAAGGTAGATTAATTAATTCTATCACTATGTCATATGACTTGTTTTACCAGAATTCCTGACACATTTTTAAAATTTTGGAGCATGATAATTATGAGTATGATCATTCTACTCTTTTAATAGGTGGGAAATTAACTTTCTGTATTTTAATAATGTACTTAAGAGTTATTTTTTAATATTACAGGATTCAATAAACTTTTTTTATTTATTTATAACATTACATCCATCTTTACAGGTTTTCACCCAATGTGACAGAGTAGCCCTATTCATACATATAAATAATTAAAGCATACTTGAACTACATACATACTTAATATTATTATTATTAACTTAGCAAGTCTTTTCTGAACTTCAGCATAATTATTTTTTATACTTCTTCTTTGCTACTTAAAAGTGATTTTTAAAAGAACTCTGCTTTTTCAGTTAATTCTTATTATATTCTGTCTACATGTTATAATATAACATGTAGACAGACAATATATTCTCAATAATCTTCCAATTCTAATTCTGGAATATAACCATGGATCTGTTAAATTGTTTAGTCATTCTTCTAACTTTTTACATATTATATAATAGTAGTTTAGTCTAGTCTCATATTAGCATTAATGTTTAACTACACATTCTCTTTTGTGTTGTTTCCATTTCAATTTTCTGTGAATCTGACCTTCTCTTCACTGAACATAGTAAAATACAGTATCAAAGCTATTCGATTTTAATTAATGTTTGTAATGAATGTCATATGTATACTATCAATGGTATTTGTTAGTATATGTCGCGTTTAACGCGTTCAAAAGAAACGTGGTTCTCAACAATAAATCTCGATTGACGTCATGTTGAGTCAAATCACTTATTCATAGACATTTTACATAGATTACATCAAATGCAGCAACACGCTTTGGCGTAGGTGTAATAAATGTGGTGACGTCATTATTGCATAATGTTTTATCGCTGCAGTTAAATTAGCCTCGGTGGATTAACTTATTGTTCACGGCTTCAAGCACGTACTGCATTGGAAGCGCTGATAGCGAAAAGCAATGGCTTTGACTAGGCATGATCTTGTTTTTTTTCTTAGATATTTTGTTATTAGAGCATTAGGTACTATGAATTTAAATACATACTAGGCATATCGATAAGGGCGTGGCATGGGACGTCGACCCGGCCTTGGTATATATGCGTATGTTGAACCTGCGCAGGCGTTGGTCCGTTACCCCGAGCACCCACGAGCGGTCCCGACAATTCACGAAACCGTGTAAATAACACGGCCTATCGACCGCCGCCATTACAGTTCGATTAGCTCCGCATCAACTTAAAAATATGCCGACGTTTCCGATGACGTTACTACCTATTGTAATATATTGATTTCTCTGTAGTGTTAGCTTTTCAGTTTTATCTGATTTTTATTTAGACCCATATCGATTAAGATTATTTCGTTATTGAAATAAAAGATTATTATTGTTTTATTTATTTAAAGTTTTCACTATAATTTCTAGTACCTTCATAAATAAAATACAAGTTCGAAGCAAATTACTTACGTGTATTTGTTAGAAAAATTTTCCTGTGACTATTGTATACTATACAATTGATATTATGTGCTCACACTTTGTAGGTAGATATCTGTTGTTAAAGTGGAAATGGTACAAAAGCCTATTTGTGCTTCTATTTGGAATGTTTATTAGAAGACTATCGCAAACTAATCTAAAGCCTTAATAATTAATAAGCATTGGGAAAATAATATCAGCATACTTTTAGATCGTATACGCGTCAAGGTAGTGTTTTTTCTAATGATTAAAGAACAATTTAAATATTTTTACATCGTAGGTTTATTTTTAAATAGATAAAGAACGATAAATATTGTTACAGCTTAGTTAGAAGTGTTCAAAATGTAGAAAAGCATTTTTATTCAATTTAGTCGCAGTAACTGCCAAATGTTTTTGGCTTTCGAACGAAATTATAAATAGCGTACATTTTTATTTCCGCGTATCGCACGAACGAAAATAAATATATGTCACGGTGGTAATTCGAATTACGTTGTTCCAGCTATACACAAATACATAATATAAACAAAAAGTTAATACGCAAAAAAGTACCGACGAAGGAAATTATCCGCTTTTACTAAGGTTCTAATGGAGGTAATAATAAAAGCTAAGTTCTTTATTGGCTTCTTTTATTTGTATTTATTTGGACGTCTCGCTGTTCCGCGCCCCGCTTGGCTCGTTTTATTTGAAAATACCGCAAACATTCCCGAGAATTTCGGGCGCGCGTTCCCGAGATCGCATCTTGAAAGCAGAGCATTAAGTAGACGAAGGGAGAGCTGGTCGACTGGCGATATATAAAAACTCCGGTTGTTCCGCAAGGGCTTAGGGTCGTTGCTCCAGGCTCCTATACGGCGGGCTCTAGAACTTAAAGGGCGACGCACTCGGTCCATCCTTTTTCAACCAGCACACGCACTATACATGATTGATGAGATATTCGTATCGAAAAAATCTACCTCTTCTAGTCGAAATATACATGTGATGTTTTTCGTAGTTGAACGAACGGGACGACCTTTACAACAAATATGCGATTTGTGTACCTGACATTTCGTCCGTTCCTAAAATTGAAGTCGTGAAGCGCAGTGAAGGCCATTCTGAGGCAAATGTATCCGGCAATATAACTGCGCTATATTCACAAATAATTGAATGTCAAAGAGATACTTTGTCTGTACATATGATATATTAATATATATCCTATCACCGCTCATTGTTGTAGCCAAAAGCAAACCCCGCATTAGTACATTAAGTGACTGGTGGTAATAAGAAGGCACAACATGAAACGTTTACAAGGATAGGGATCTCTGATTCTTGATATCTGTGTCTGATCCGGTCCCAATACTATTTCAGAGGCTAACGAACTCGCCCGGCTATTCATTTAAGTCGCTCATGTTTATGCGCAAATCCATTGAGCTCCTTTAAATGCACCCTCTTTAGACACGTCGCATCGCCATTGTGATACCGTTTCTTGGAATCTGACATATAATGGAGCATCTTATACATGTAGGTGTATATCGTGTCTAATGGCATTTGAAGTTTTATTTAAACGGAAATTCTGGTATGAATTAGTTTCAAATTACGATATTTTCTCTCATAATTGAATTTAATGTCTAATAATTATATAACTATCTACGAATCATCCGCGCTTTACACTCAACCAACCGGGTCATCTTATCTTCCGAGCAGGTAAAACTCTCCGTTGCGCAGTTTATAATCCCCGCAGGTATGTTGTCTGTTGTCTATGAATCGCATTATAATGTTGTTCGTACCTTAACTATCATTTAACCGATGAACATAGCTCGATATACAGGGCGGATACTATTTCATTTTACTTCCTAATATGTTTTATATGTATAATGAGTTTATTATTATTATATCACCACGTCTGTTACCTTACGGAGTAGGTAGAGAGGACCATCTGCCAAATATCTCTATCTTAATGAACGTATCTTCTGAAACGTGGGAGTGTACTATACTCCCTTGTCTACCCATTCGGGGATGACAAATATGATGTTACCTTTTTCTATCCTTACAAACCTGCCGTGTTCTTTCACATTCGTAATTAATTTACATTGGAATTTGTATGTCACCGCATTCGAAGTTTTGATCGATACCCACGTTGATAACTTGATAACCGCTGTCTTACAAATATTTGTGTTGCTATAAATAGCTCGCGGAACGGCATCGACAGTTTTGAGGATTGGATGTCTCACGTGGATTCTCACATTAGCAATTTCAGATACATATGTTCATTGCAGTTCCATTATTGGAGTTTGTTGTGTAATGGTCTTGGGCTTAGCTTAGCTACATAATTAAGCTTGTTACATACTTCATTTATTATACCCTTAAGCATTTAATGTAATCTACGTCTAATGTAACGTACTTTAAGTGATCAACTAAGTGAAAATTAAAAGACCGGGCTGGTTATCATGTAGGTAAATTGGAACTTTCAACTCATTTAGAAGTGAAATCTCTTTTACGATTAACGACATATTTCTGATTATGAAGATTATGATGGAAATTGCTAGGTGTTCTTTTGAAAGCAAAACATCTAAACCTGTCTGCGAAGCAGGCTATCGTTCCCTTAATCACTAGAACCTTCCGACCACTGGTTTATCTTACGGTACTTTCAGCTACTCAAATACCCATGGTGTTTTAGTTAGCATATCCGGTTTACTTTTACACGGTCGTGTTCTGTTTATAATATGTACGGAGCGATTCTAGAATATTCTATGTAATTGCTGCAAACATAGTTGAACTAGACGCGCCGTTCTCTACAATTGGGCCACGGAGGCTAATGATGTCCCTAGTGAGTTGGTTAAAAATAACAAACGTGGCAAAACTGTTTGTGCTCCTAAAGCTGAAGTGATCATTGTAGATTGCACGAAGGTAAGCGGGTCAGAGCGACGGGGCTCTTTGTGCTATTTGGGTCACTGAGCCAGGTCACGCCGCTGCACGACACTACCTGCCACGGTCAGGATGACCGCCCCAAATGGTGTCTTGGTTACAGCCGAACAAGAATCATTCGAAAGTTATCATTTATGTCGCATCAACTCCTCCATTTTGTCAGTAAAGCAATTGTTGTTCATTAAGTCGCAATTATCGAATTGGGTTAAGCGCTTGTCGTGGTGCCAGACTTCTAAATATAGCTCGTATATTGGTCGCGTATACATGTATAAACTGTTTTATACAGCTATTTTTTATATTTAAAAACGTTGGTTTTCATTATGAATAAACTGAAACTTGTTTAATTTTCGAAACTTTAACTTGTATTTGAAAAGTTTAATTTCCTTGGCGTGTGTTATTGCAGGAATTCGTTTCTTGTACTTACTTAATTAATTTATTTTTTTGGCTGCATGAAGATCGTAAAAACAATCGCGTGACTTATAGAACCGTAAAAGAACGTTAATACGAATTCGCTAGATAGTTAGGACATAAGGCGAGCTTTGTACGAGCTTCACATACGTATTACTACATTAATACATTAGGTAGTGTGATTTAAAGAGCATACAATTGAACGAAAAAGTAATAAAGCATCAATGAACTCAAGACCGTATCTGCAATTTATTAATTTATTGTACTATAAAAGTTAAAAGCATGTGTGAAGTCATACCTTATTTTGTGAAACGTTTTTTTTTCTTAAAACATACTAACAATTAAACTAAACTAATAATTACAATAAATTGAAATATCGAATTGTATTGCGATTTTATTACATCTTAAGTGTTCTATAACAGTCGACATAAATATTTTTTAATTATTTTTAGATGTGTGCTCTTTGTAGAAGCTCTGGTAGTCAGTTAGTAATAATCCTGTGTGTGGTATGATCGTAGACACGGGAGGATTGTACGGGACGCAGGCGGAGTCGATGACCGAGTATTGATCCCGACGAAGTGGGTCGCGACCCGTTTTCCGTTGCAACACGGCCTGTAGGGCTGCACCGGTCACTGGACTGGCACGACGCTCTTGTACAGGACGAACTGATACATGTCAAGTATCACGTTTACGTGTCAACGGCCACTTGAATGATGGACGTATTATGGGTCGAATTGGTTCTCTTTATGTTAGCTGATCTATTTATTGCTGTACAATGTCTTCTGTGGAATCTCACAATATTTTAGGTTTTGAATTGTAGATTTATGCAAATGTGCTATAATGTTTTTTTCCCTATAACAATTAGTAAAGTTTTTCATGGTTATCTTTACATATCTACGTCTCTTCATTTATTTATTCTTCTTTAGTACGATTTTTTTTTTGTATTTGTAAATCGTAATTTAGTGAAATAGATTTAAGAAAAAGTTTAATCTTACTCGATTTCAGCCCTAGGATAAATAACAGAAGTGTTACAAGTACCACTAACACTTGACAGGCTTTAAATATCCACATCAAAGACTAGACTGGGAAGGTATTTAAATAGAATTGAAACTTAAATCGGCGATCGGAAAGTTGACGATGTCAGTAAATGTGATGACCTTAATACTGAACAACTTCAGTCACGTGAAATTCGCGCTCGCCTGTAACCGGCACGACGTCGTTACCAAATGCGAATCGTTTACGCGATTATTAATTTGACATAAACATCGAAATGATTCTTCCCCTCCCTGTAATTTGAAACAATTTTCTCCTTATTTATTTGGATCTTTGCTTTCAGATATATGATTATTACTTGATAGGTTCAAAAAGAAAAATGCCATGAGTTGCGTTGGCGTAGTGAAAGTTTGACTCATTCATGATTGGGGGTGATAAAGTCTGATATCTGTGGGACGCATTGCACGACAGGGATTAATTTCCATGAATAGAACTCTGGAGAGGCACCTACGCAAGACATGCAACAATGTTCTGATTGGTCGGCCGCGTGGGTTCCGTAGGTTTGCAATGGCGTCGTGAAAGTTGATTTGCACGGCTCTCCCCCTACTACGGTACATAAACTGGGCACAAAGGCGTTCTTGTTACATTCACTTTCCTTCCTTTATTGTCTGATCTACACAGTTTGTACATCTGTACACGAGATGATTGGAACCTATAAATTTGCTATATATGTAGAGGACATTTAATTACTGGAGTATGAAGTTAGTAATTTTAAAAATTTGATTAATTTACTTCAGTTATGCATATAGCTTCTTTTTAGATTGATTTAAATATTTTTTTGATCGGAAAAGAAATAAGGCTTTGATATCATATCACTGCTTATCGCTCCCGGAAAGTTCTAGATATTTAAATACTTGATATGTTAGTATCTACTGTAATAATAGTAATCAGAATCTCACCCATTTCTGTCAGATTTGATGACAGATAACCGAGAATAAATATTTCTTATCGTCATTATTGTCG
>DWMG01003523.1:0-11808 GCA_018244855.1 Elbella merops
GACGCGCCGCACGCGCACCCCGCGCACCCCGCGCACCCCGCCTCGCCCTACTCCAAGCAGTTCGTGCACACCAAGAGCAGCCAGTACAAGAAGATGAAGCTCGAGTGGCGCAACAACGTCTACCTCGCCAGGTGCCTCCTCTCCTCACCGCCTCTACACCAACCATTTAACCGGCTGCAGCTTATTTTTATCTATTACCGCGACTACCGACTAGCCATCCATAAGCGGAAAATGTTTCACTGCAATATCCAGCCGTACGGTGCTACAAGGATTTGTAATAATATGACGACCATATATTTTGGAGGATAGTACAGTACAATATTATAGAATATGTTTTTCACTATATACGAGGTGAAAAATCAAAAATATTTTTTCAGATCTAAAATACAAGGACTAGGTTTGTATGCGGCACGCGACTTGGAGAAGCATACCATGGTCATCGAATACATCGGAGAAATCATACGATCGGAATTGTCGGAGTTACGTGAAAAGAAATATGAGGCAAAGGTGACTTTTGTTGAAATAGCCAACCATCTTATTGGATATTTGACGCAATGCTACGTTAGGTTGTTATTTTATGTGTATTTTAAGCTTCTACTCTTTATACTGACAGCGACAGAATTCTCTTGCCGTATATTGTTGGCCGTCCTCATTATTACTGCATTGAATAATTATGAAATATATTATTAATAAGAAAAATTAATTACAAATATTATTCTTAATTAATTTGAGACTTACATGAAAGATTAATTTTTGAAAAAATAATTGTACGAGTAACTTGATTTATTATGGAACGTATTTACGTGTATTTATACAATTACTGATTAACGAATTACGTGAGAGATGCCGAAATTAGTTTGTGTTATCGTTTAGTGTCTGATTGATGGGCATAGCTAACTAAATTGCAACATAAGTTCAGTAAAATTTCTCATTGTATATGTTCTTTAATTGCAATGTTACTTTAAAATAATTCTAGCATGATATCTTAACTTACTTTCGGGTTTTGTGTTTAGTGAAAGACGGAGTGAGATTCACTTATACTTTACACTCTATGAAGCACATAGAGTATTGACATGGCTATCTTGACATGGGTCACGAAGTATCGAGTACCATGACCCATGTCAAAATGAAAGTGGCGGCGCCAAGTGGCAAATCGACTAACTAATTGATATCGAATTATGAAGGTACCTATAAGTTGAATACGTTTATTATTTAATTGTCGAATGAAGCAGGAGCGATAAAGAGGCGTTTAATGAATCTACTTAGAGAGTAATGAATGAATTGCTGGCCCAGAACCGCGGCATCTACATGTTCCGGCTGGACGAGAGGCGCGTGGTGGACGCGACGCTGAGCGGCGGGCTGGCGCGCTACATTAACCACTCGTGCCAGCCCAACTGCGTGGCCGAGGCCGTGGAGGTGGACCGCCACCTGCGCATCATCATCTTCGCCAAGCGCCGCATCGCGCGCGGCGAGGAGGTGACGCACACACCATTCTGTCTTCTTTATGCCGACACGGAGTTCACTTTCAATTAGTTTTCATGAATCCTTTAATGGATTATTTTTTCGAATATTAAAGACGGTCTTAAACCATCCCCAGATTCTACGATAATAAATAAGTAACTTCATTTGATTTAATTGAATTTCTTGATTTTGACCTTCCATTAAGTGATCAATGTGTTAATTGACGTAGTGTAGGCTTAGTAAACGTGATATAGGACGTTCTCTGGCCCGGGGGATGACGATCTGCGAAAGGCTGCAGGCAGAAGCTGGATGAGACAAGCCGAGAACAGAGCGCGATGGCGCTCATTAAGAGAGGCGACTGTCCAACAGTAGATTGAGATAGGCCAAAGCGTTGTTGTTGTATTAATTAAAATGGTGGTATTCCCCAGCTGGCGTACGACTACAAGTTCGACATCGAGGACGACGCGCACAAGATAATGTGCATGTGCGGTGCGCCCAACTGCCGCAAGTGGATGAACTAGCCGCCACGTACCAAAGTGATCTTTAACCTAAGCTTAAGGAAATGTTATTTTAATATTGTAATGGAATTCACTTTATAAGCTCACGTGTGATCTAAACTATTGATAAGACAATATCATGAATTTTACAGAATAATCTCCGATTTATTGTTATTTTGTAATCTATATAATATATTTAGAAGTTCAATTTGGAGATCGAATACGAGAAGACGTTCACGCGTTCCCTGTATATAATATTAGATTAGATATTATAATCACTGTTGTTATTACATTTTAATGTTCTAGATGTGAATATTTTGACATTTACGTAGGATATAAGTTTTAAATTGAATTTTGATTTATTTTATTATTATAGATATGTCGCTGTTTTATTTCTATAAAAATATAAAGCTATTCCTCGTTTTTTCACGGAAACTTCTCTATGATTGGTACAAAAATATTCTGATTTCGAAATATAACCAGCTCATAGAGAATAGAGGTGTTCGCCGGATATTATGTCGTATAAATTTATTTTTGCGTACAATCGAATTGGATTTAGTGTTGATCTTATATTTTTTGATAGTGTGGGCCGAGGTGAAACGTAGGTTAAGTTACCAAATCTACGAGTCTGCATTTAGTATCGCGTCGCACGAGTCATTAGCGATATCTAAGATACATGCCACGTTGTGCCTCATCCGTTTTGTACGTTGTGTATTCTTACGTAGGTTTAGAACTGCGGAGCACTACTGCGCGCCTTCGCTCGTCTCAGTGTATACTAAATTTAACTCTTCCCTGTTGAAAGCGCGCACGACTTCATATTAGGTGATTTATTTACATAAAATTGTGAATGAGGTTTGGATACGGAATGAAATGAACATATATGCAGTTCGGGGACCAATAAAATGTTATATTTTTGTACTCCTGTTGTACTTTTGCGCAAGTTAGTTGGTAACTGGTATATAATTTGGTAAACTGAGATTTGTTTTGTTTCGACATAATAAAATCATGGTTGTTTGGAGGCACCAGTCTGTATATGACAATATTTCCTGCAAATGCCAATAGTTTGAAGGTAGGTTACCTAATTGAAATTGTGCGCGGTGAGTAGGTAGTGTAATGTATATGAAATAATGATTATTGATTGTTAAAAGTTGTGACGGTGGCGTAGTCACGTATATAAATGGCCATCTTTGTTCTAAGGGTAAGTTTACATGGATTTATTCTATTACATACTCAGATAATCAGAACAGTTCCGAGTTGACCGCGGTAGCATAGCGAAAATATTTTTAGATTTAATAATGTTAAGCGTTGTGTGATCCGATTTCATACCACTGAGGAGACTTGTAAGTCTTATAGCTTAATCGTACACCGGTATGTCTATAATGCATACATACAAATATTTGTAATTAATTTAATACATCAGTTTGAATATTCATCGAAATGTGAATATTCGTTGAATAATTCTTAACGGACTTGAATAATATTCAATGAATTAGCGAGGTAGTGTGTTACTTGTAAGGTAGCATAGAATTATTTTATGAATCAGGTTTCGATCTACGACCGTTATGTAATGCAATGTAATTTTAAGTGTTAAATGTGCAATATCGTCGGACAGATTGTATATAGAGTTTAAATCGCAAGTTGAGGAGGATATTTTCAATAAATCATGTATTACTTTTGTTTAGATGCATTGTTCAGATTTATGTGATGTTACATTGCTTGTCCATCAAATTATTTATTTAAAGCATTCCCATTCACAAATTATTAAATAAAGTTCTTTGTAAAACTATTTCTTTAGAAATTATTCTATTCTTAATATTTTATTGCATTATTTTCCTTTCATTAAATTTTCAATAATCATAAAAAGTGTTTTTCTTTTTGATGTCCATATAATATGCAACTTATATTTAAGGATAGTAAACAAAACACAACAATTTCTTTCGTATAAATTTTATTACAAACATTGTTTTTGGGCTTATACTGCAAATAATATACCAAAGAAAATTCTAAGTAAAGCTGTAACTCAGCTAGTTCCAGTGGCGAACAAACTAACGGCTGTCTGAAGAAGACAAGTATACTTACATTACCAAATAGCCTTTTTTAAAAGATGAAAGTTAACTCCATCGAGTTTCAGCTCAATTTGGTATTTGTGCAATAATTTATGAAGGTTTTGCATTATAATTATAAGCAATTCCTTGAGCATTATAACATGCGAGGGATGTATGTTTGATGTCTTCTTTTCAGACCAGTCGCTAAAATGTATCCACATATCAACAGTGTCTAATAAACAAATGATACAGAATTAATAAAAATATATGTATACTTATCGTCGCTTTTACAAATATACAACACAATGAGCACTATTTGTAGTTATAATGGAGTCAAAGAATCACTCAATAGAGTTGGAATGAGAAACGAGAAGAAAATAAGTAGAAAATCATAATTCAATCCGTTAAAATTCACATTTTCATTTAAATATAAGACCAAATGTGTGGAAAATAAATATTAACTACAAAAGATAAACATAAGATCGATATGGTTACAGACGGCTCGACATTTTTGCAACTCTGGAAAAATAAATACTATGTATATATATCGCCCTGTGAATTGCACCATAACCTAGAGTATCACTTGACTAACTCGGACATCGGCAAACAGCGGGCACAAGTAAACGCCAGCACATCAGTTTTACATCTATTATTGTTAATATTGCCTACATTCTCCTAGGAGCCGTTTTACGATACTTGCAAACAGACAGGCTCGGAGAGTGGAACAAATTTTGATCACATTTAAATTTGCTCTGCTATAAAAGTCGGCCTATTTGAAAGAATTTTTCAAGAACAATTTTTCAATCGATCAATTATAATAGTTCAATCACCAATGGACATCGTAGAGAAATGACATTCGCTATAATACATAATCATTAGTTTCGAAAATAGTAATAAAATCACACGAACATGCCCGTAACATTAATGATTATGGGTTAATTTCACATTGGCGACGCGGAAATATCCCAAATATTGACACTGACGGCCATTACATAACGTTAATACAGAGGCATGTTATTTGTAATTGATGTGTAAGAAACAATATCCAATGTATGTCCATAAAATTTCCTAAGCTAATTATAAAGAAATAAATGTTCATTGTTGCCGTTTATACACTCTGCACTAAGAAAACAGAGATTAGTTATAGCTCTATCCACCACGACACCGTACGAACCTGACAGCACAGAATAGAACAAACGAAAGCTATATTTGTAGAAAAGATATTTTCCAACTATACCCATATTGTTAATTCGCCAACTAGTAACACTTGGCTCGTAAGCAAACGTTAAAATCATTTTTGTACTGTAAAATAATTTTGTAAGTACACAGTAAACATTCAGTTTGATCACACGATCTGACCAACTTTAATACGACATCCATATTTTATGTCACAAAAAGTAACATTTTAACCGATTCAATGCGGCGCTCTTTGATGGCACTCGATCCATGGCACCACTGTGGTGCCATCCGCACGGAATCTGTTAAATCTTGGTATTTTCAATAATATTAGAGAAAATGGAATACGTGCAAAAATAAAAATGTTAAATTATATCATTTTGACAGTATCGATATAAAAACCACAAAGCTATGCGCATTACTAGTGAGCGAATATAAGGCTGCTTACAAACGGGAGCATTTCCACTTACAACTGAAAAACGTAGCCCCTTTTTCGAATAAGGAGTGTGAATACCGCGCGAGGTAGTATCGAGTCAGATACAAATTAATATTGTCACCACGCACTGCTTGCTAAGAAGATATTCCTGTTAATGTAATACAGTAAAAGCTCCTTATTCATGGTTTCCTTATACGCTCTTTCAATATTCGCGGGTGAAAAAAGTGCAACTCGATTCCTGTATTCGTGGCTAAAAATCTCTTATTCGCGGATGCAATCGGTAAACACAAAAATATTCGGTGTCTTTTATTAACGCGTCGTTTTAGTAATGGCCGGTACTAACTGTTGGAAATGATGAAGAATCCATGCAAATTCAAAATTTAACTACAGATGTTGTTGAATTTGCAAAGGGAATTGGGCGAGTTGGCTTCGAGCAGACAGAATCAACTGACATTCAGGGGTTGCTTGATTTGCAAAAGATGACAACCGAAACCGACTCGAAAGAAATGTTAACTCCACATTTCACTGATCTCAATTTAAACATCTTTTAGAAGTGGCGAAGCAAGAAAAAATTACTATTCTTTAAACATTTGCCAAAAATTAACAATAAAGGTTGATTTTAATTGCTCATTTATCAATATATTCACTTTATTATAGCATACTTATTGCTTTTTAGAACCTTGGAATGTATCCCCTGATTCTATACTAATTACCATTCCATGGGTATTCGCGGCATATTTATGGAACAGATCCCCCGCAAATAAGGAGCTTTTACTGTATGCTTTTCCGTACGTTATTAAAACTTTATTTGTAATAATCGACCCATTTAATTTCACTGTTGGAATACAGGTCTCCTCTCACATTGTTTACGATTACCAAAATTAATATTGTTTATTTCAAAATACGTTTTACTACTGCAGAACTAAAATTAAATACAATAGAAAACTGAATTTGAATATATTACCTGTGCCGTTTCTGTGTTATAACAAGTCCATTTGTAATTAATTAGTCATAGTCGTTAATTAACAGAACGCACAGAAGATATTTTTAAATCAGACTACGTTTGGAAATTATAATGAAAAGCAAACGATTATAAGCGAGCCCTCCCGGTAGGTGACACGTAGATTCAATCGATGTACTGAGCCAACCAGCGGAAGCCCTCTCCGTAGCCCTGTCGCTTCAGGACCGAGCACATGAACAGCTCCAATGGCCGTCCAGGGAGCTCTGATCGCGAAACTTTGCCCTGGAAAATATGTAAAAATAATAGATATTAAATATGAGAACACAATATAAAAAAACAAAACTTGCGGCACTCGGGGACTGCCGCGGTAAAGCTATTGCATAGCAGTTTATATCAACTTATGCAATTATAATTATTTATTTATTTATGCAATATATTTTTTTTCTTTGATGTTAATTCAAGTTACACTTTTTGAGCGTGGTGATCGATAAGAAAACAATTTTTTTCTTTTATTGAATAAATGAGAAGTTAATATCGTTTAAAATATTTTTATTATCTTACAATACATTTAGGTTCTTCAGGAATTTTCATCATTGAAACTTTAGGTTTATGGTAACTGAAAAACAAACATAAGTTTGAGACTTGATATCTTCTCACAAACAGCTGCTTATATATTCGTCCGATTTCGGAGTAACTCGTACCAATCGTATCATATACATACACGTTAAGCGGACGCTCTGCCGACCTACATGGTAGGCGGAGTGGGGGTGTTAGGTTTTATTTTCGTTACGGAATTTCTTGATTCGGTTGCCGCGCTGAAAGTTATGCAATAGCTTAATAATTATTGCCACTGTATGTAATAGCCAGTTAATAATGACTTGCCATCAATAGTCATAGCGTCCGCAGAAACGAATTTGCCACAAACAATTCATATATCCCCCCATCAACATCAGCCTTCCTCCTTCCCCCTCCCTCACAGCTTCCTACGGTTTTTAACTGAACGTTTAAACTACCTGCTTCATGCAATTATATCTGTCTTAATTTTCGTCAGTGTCACCACACTTTGCTTTGATTATTATATGTAAATAATCAAAATGTATCGAATCATTTGCCCTTGTTCTATTTGTCAAGTAAGGTGTCAATAAAAATATGTGTTCATTTAGAAATACTTATTATTATTTATTTTATTCGTTTAAAACTTACTGATTGCAAATATTTAATTCCTGAAAGAGCATTAAGCTTCTTCTTCGTTACACATTATTGTAGTGCAGTACAAAGTGAAATTTATTTTTGTAACTTTAACGACTACAAAACATGTTTAAAATTCCTTTGAATAATTCGCTCCATCTGCGAAACTGTTATAGATTATTTATCAATTTCGATCTAGTTTTAAAACGAATCGTTTTTCTGTGTGAAACAGCCGCCTCATTCGTAAATAACTCTTGAGGTATACGAGATTTTGCCTGTCGCGGCAGGTCGCAGGAGATATAGCGCGATGTATCGACACTGCTGCTATTGCGACACGCGATGTACCGTCCAGGTGGATGGTATATTTTGGCTTAAACGGACGACAATCAACAATTGTCCGTTTAATGTGACCAGTGGGAGTACCGTTTACACGCTCGTACTTAGCCACCAATAAATTTGTCGAATATCGCGGGTATCAGGGCCTTAGCTGAGCTTCAGCTATGAACATGTGCTGTGTTGTTTCCGCTAATCGCTTCAACAATACGATTGTTGTCTATGAATAAAAAAAAAGCTGATTAGTTTCAATCACCTTGAAACAGGCATTTACTTATAGTTTAATATTGAATAAAAAAAAATACGTACTATGTAATTATTATATACGTATGTACAATGATTAAATAGTACCTATATTATATAAAATAGTATAGAAATGTAAATTTAGTTTTGTACTTTGTGTACGGGAAAAATAACTTTAATAGTAAAAATAAATATTAAATTGATTGTATGGGTTTTATTTCACCTGTTTATTTACAATGGTTTCAATTTCAGCCTCCCGAAGTGGTTGGCAGAGGAGTGGCGCCACTGTAGACAATTTGTTTTATGTCCCACCATGGACTAGGGCGTGAGCATCATACTTCCTAATCCTAATTTTATAAATGCGAATATAAGTTTGTTTATGACGCTTTCACGCGAAAACTACTCAACCGATCATCATGACATTTTTTACACATGTTCCTGGAGGTATTAGAAGTAACATGGATACTTTTTATTTAGAAAAAAATGTAAGATAAAATTGTTTGTCAAAAAAATATCAAAATCTAGCTACTTCCACGTCATCCATCTAGCATTCCAGTAATGAAGTTCTAACCCTTAGTACCGTAATACCGTCGCACTGTATTACTTACAGTCACGACAATATCCAATCTAATCCAATTGACTATAGTTTCAGCTGTTTGGAATTTTTCTATATTTATTGTTATTTTCTGTCATTTTTATTTTATATTTTAATTTTTGAGGTTAGCTGTAATTTTTGTGGTTAGATGCCACTTAATTATTTCTTACTCACTGATTTTAATTCTTACTTTGTTCTTGTTTAAAAATGCCGCGCGGTGTGCGGGGGCGATGTGATTACTTAATGACCGACCCGAACGGGCAGACACGTAAGGGCAGGCGATGTTCATGGTTGTGTCAATTACAATTTACGATATATTAGTAATGTTGTGTTAAATTATATAATTGAATCAGCCAACATTCCGAGTCTCCGCGGACGAAGTCGCGGGTTTTTACCCTAGTTTTTACTAGCTTTTGCTAGTACTAATAATATATTTTCCCCGGTTCCAGCGTGCGTGGACCGAGAGATATCTAGCGACAAGTGGATATCGCGGCTGGAGTCGTGCGGGTGGCCCGAGGCGGTGAGGAACTCCCTGCACACCGCCTGCATTGTCGCTCAGCATATACATCAGGTGCATATACACCTTAGTACAAATCTCCTTTTAACTCATTTTTTAGCTGCTTTATTTTTGTACTGTTTATCGGCGTAGATTACTTCCCATAAGCTATCTGAAACACATACATACACAGTATATCTGAAACATACATTATTTGGAGATTAATGGCAACATTCTACCTTCTTTTGTGTAGAATAAAAGTAATGCTAATATACTCTTGTATTTATCGATACTAAATTGATGTTAAGCAGTGATAGCCTAGTGGTTAAGAATTCAGCCGCTCACTCCGGGGGTGCCGGGTTCAAACCCATGGCGCGCACCTCTTTAAAAAAAAGTGCGTTTTAAATTTAAATATTACTATGTGAACATACGATTAATAAAGTTTTAATTTTTGCTGAATAAACTCTCTTGGCTATTCCTATTCAATTTTATACGTACATTTATATTATAAATCTCAACAAATATTACATTACATGTAGTATTGCAGCTAGCCAACTATTTAGCCAATATTGAATTATTCAAAGACAAGACGTTAAGTCACAAAGGGAATAGTAAATGATGCAGCGGTACGCGGTTAAATGCCAATATCCAGTTGGGTTCACCGGTATCGATAGCTCAACACGCCTCACAGTCACTAATGACATTATAAAATAGCCATATTGATTAGGATTTATGGATATGTTCTTAAACATCGTGCGAAACAACCGTTTTCAATTCAAATTTTTACTTCCACCCGTTTGAGAAATTTCAAACTACCCACTTTTACAGAACACAGAATTATCTTTTTAAACATAAATAGATAATAAAGTTCTAGAACAAATCGCTTGTAGTTTAAATTTATATTTCTAGTCGCTGTGGAAATTTTCATATAAGCATTTTGACCTACGAAGTTATACCTCTATCATAAATAGAAAGTTCCAGAACAAAGAAAGATTCGATCGGACACTTTATGTAATAACAATAAACAGAGAATATGGCGTCTGCGTTCGCGCTGTCTCATTAAGACTGTAGACGTCTTGTTTGTCCTTATCGTGCGTGCGTACGAATATATGTATGTGGAACGCATTAGGACGTTATCTGCCGTCGATACCTATTTTAGACACGCTTCTGATATTCGACGAGTAGCGAACAACTCGTACAAAACATGTCATTTTATTACAGCTATTGAAGCAGCAAACATTTTAGTATACAAGATACTCAACAAAATTTGAAAGTCGATAAATAAGGCAACAACACGTTTTTAATGTACGTTATGATTGAATCGATGCCTTGCTTTTTTAAACTACTTGCCAAGTGTTCGGCGTTGGAATAGTAATATTTTTATTTAAAAACAGGAGAAAACAGCCAGAATTGTGACTGGAGAATATTGTCATTTTTCTTGGAGACATTTTTCATTGTCTTTTCGCTTGCAGCGACTGGATACATATGAACATAGACGAGTGTTAGTACGAATTTTTAACACGTATTAGTTATCAAGAAGCGAGAGCGCCTAGAAAACTTGTGTATAAATGTAAGTCCACTCTAAATATAAGAGCGTAGAATTAACGCTGAGTTACCCGCTCAACAGCGTATCTTACCCTGTTTTAACGATGCTATTGTAATAACACACACGGATAGTGTTTATTAGAATAGAATCTTTAAAGGCAAGTAACCGGGCAAGTAATGATGTTGGAGCATTATAGAGTTCATATTAACTTTAGTGGAACACACAGTGAACAACATTCCTTATGAAATATGAAACTGATGCTTGACAATTTGTCAGATAAAATTATTGAGACTGGAGACTTACACAAAAGAATGCTAGGGACCAGGGAGGGTCGGATAAGAATTTAGAGCTCATGATGACGTCATCATTTTTTACGCTGACAGTTGTCTTAAGTGATCGTAAACGAAAAATCTAACTATTATACTATGCCTCTCTAAGTCTTTCTGCCTGTATAAATAAACTATATACCACAGACCTTTCTGTATCGACCTTAATTCGCTCGTTATTTTAGTTTCAAATTCTATATCCCTATTTGAGCATCGTAACGTCACACCTAAGTGTATCGATCGCCCAAATGAAATTGGATCAGATGCCGTGTTCGACGCCCAAACTGACAAGGACGTACCTTACGTAATGTCGAGATTGTAATTTTATATAAAAAGCTAGACAAAAAAACGAAAAAATACCTATGTTTATTCGTGGCGCTACGCCGTCTTACTGTTAAACTGTACTTACTACCTATATTTCTGTAACAAAAATGTGTCATTTACTTACTGAGCATACACAATAAATTGGGCTAAAATTATTATGCATGGTCCGCGAATATGACGT